>OMKK01090591.1:0-17059 GCA_900302305.1 Polymixia japonica
CCCTTTCTTGCAATACAACAGCAGTTCTCTCCCAAAGCCTTGCTGTTGTATCGCAGGTATCTGTAGTAGTATTACAGGTATCTGTGGCTTTCTGCTATTTTTATGCTGCTGCGTACCGAACACCTGTCGTTGTCTACCAATACCTGTCGTTGTCTACCAATACCTGTCGTTGCCTACTAAGTGTGTGTTGTTTAATGCCTGTTTCCTTTATGCTTATGGGATTCCTCCAGCCACCTGTACTCTTGTATCTCCTCCTTCACAAGGCCATATGTCATACCCTCTGGTCTTATGGAGTTAACTATTGCTTTGCCTGTTACTCCTAGAGGCCCCTCTTCTTGGGCCTACTGGTGTCTGGTTTCAGCGGCCTTATCTTTTTAACAGGCACACATCTGAGTTATGCAGCTCATTATCTTTGCTCCATGTTATACCGTTTTTTCAGTCCTACAGTTATTATCGCCTATTTCACGTTGACATGAATCATTTAACCAATGACTACTGTAACTTAAGTAAACCAAAAAATATCTGCATATCGTTCTTGTGTGAATCATTGTCTTCCAACATAAAATAGCCAACGTCATTACGCATGGAAACAAACAGAGCTTTCAATATCTCAATGAATTCAACCTAAAAGGGTAATTGAATAGGCCTGCACCCGTGATCACAACTATTTAAGGTTCCCTACTGTCTTCACAGAACTCACAGGAAAGACAACGAAAGACGCTTGTCATCATTCTCGCAATTAGATTGTTTTTCTTTTTCATGCTACAATGGAAGCAGACGCAGTCTACTCACCAATTTTGGTTTCACAAAAAATTTAAAAAAGCAGATGCAACATAATGTTTTCAAGTACATCCATATTTCTATTGTGTTCTGTTGGTAATGCAGTGATTGTTGTCCTTGAAGACAACATGAGAATGAATAAATATTTACCTGCAAATATGCATTGTGACTGTTCACAAAAGGAGATAATAAAAACTAATCTACTGAATTCCAACATGTCAAGATTATCCTCCAATACTACACATTCGGGTCCACCAATGACAAAATAAATTCAAAGTATGATGACATGGTATACATTTAAAAGTCAGACTTGAAACTGCCAACAAACAAATGTGGGATACCTTTACTGGCAGGTGGTAAGCCTGTCAAAGTTAGCCACTTAAGTAGGTAGTTAACTTTGTTCAGTTGTCTCAGAGTTACCTAAAACAACTTTTACTGACTAAATTTACTTGGTAAAACAGTGAATACACCAGCAACTGCAACCACGTGAGAAATTAACTTTATGATCTTTGTGTTGTGTTTTGCTGTAGGAGGCTCAGGAAATGGTGCTGCTCAAGTTCAAATCAGAGTTGCCTCCTCCAGTGATCCAGCCCTCTGTAGAACAACTGTCCCACCTCATTAAAACCAACCTGCACTACCCTGAAACCTACAGCCACCCATTTGTCCAGGAGAGGTGAGACACTCACTCGCTCTCTCTCACACACACACACACACACACACACACACGCTACCTTGTTCATCATCAACTTGATTCTAATGTCATCAACTGCAACACTCTAACACAAATACCACATATACACACACAAACCACTTTGATCAGTTATTTCCCTCCCTCTGATGTCAGAAATACTCACTCTCACTCACACACACACCCTTAGCATCTTTATAGTCATATGTTTGTGTGCCGCTGCCGCCTTTGTGCCCTCACAACCTGCATCCATACACCTTAATTATCCACGGAATTATCCACGGTTTTATTAAACAATCAATGCTATCCAGATATGATGTGATTATAGAAGTAAAAAAAAAAGTTTGCACTCTGCCGAGGCACAAACACACATATGCTTCACGTCGGGGGGTTCTTAGCCCTCACACCTCATCATGGATTATCCGTCTTATTCCATGGCCACTTGCCAAAGATTAAGATATAAGTTTTGTCTGATTCCATTCTGATGTCCATTTCCCTGGTGGGTCAGACCTGTGGGTTTTCCTATTAAATAAAAACATTATTTTACTACTTCAGCAAATAGGACAAACCGTAGTAATAACTCAAAATATGCTTAAAACATACTGCCATCACTTTACCTTACATTTTGTTAAGAAAAAATATTTTTTATTGCATCATGTGCTGTTTTGTATCATGCAGTCATGCAGAGTGGCAAGATTATCTAGATAATTTGGCTTGGCTTGAGTATCATCAGCATAGCAATGGTAAAAGCAATGGTAAGAGATACAATCATAACGGTTAAAGAGATGGCCCAGTGGTAACATGTATGAGGAGAACAACATGGGTCAGAGGATCCAAGATGTCTGTAAAACATATTATATTATATTATAAAATATGATATATATATATATATATATATTATATATATAAATAATTTATTTATTAAGTGTGTGCGTAAAAGCAAATTTAGTCCAACAGAGTCCAAGAGTTAATCAAGATTTAAGAAATGAACGTTTGTTCTTTTCATATATATATATATACACACCTTATTTTTGTTGTGTATTATTTAACTGCTGACTTTTAAAAAAATATTTAGCCTCTTTTCATGCTTTTGGCACTATGCCTGTAATACTTTACATGGTGTATTAATATTTTACAGCAGTGATGGTTATATCCTTTAATCTTATTATTTTGTATATAATAACATCTTAAAAGAAGTACAACGTGAACCAGTGATATTAGGTTTTCAATTTTTGTGGGTGCCAACATCAACTATGTAACACTGTGGTGTCACTTAAACTCTATGGCCTTTCTAGTGTTAAACTTTATTATTTATACAAAATGAGTCTCCTCCCTCTGGTCACCTCATTAGCTCAAATATCAATTATTACTATGTCTGGAGACAAATGGAAACACACTGCTTTAGCCTCATCTACAGGATAAAAAGGGAGATGAGGCCTACTGTGTACCCAGGAACTTAATGAGACACACATGGACATTAGTCAGTCCCAACTAGAAACTGCTATTTTACCAGCACAAAACATAAAGGATACCTTTACATTTTGAACATCAGCCCGTTATGTCTAGGCCTTTGTCACATTGGGGTTTTCTGTAAAGACACTTGAGTTAAGTGTAAAACAGCATTTTATCATTGTTTGCTAACCTAGCTTAGCTATTGAAAACAATAGTTAGTTGTAAACTACCCACCTAGAACAAGAAGATGTCATCCTCTTGGTTTGAAGGCAGAATGCAGGCAATCATTAGCAATTGTAGATACAGCCAATTTGCTAAAATTTAAAGGTCCTATTGATAACATTTTTATGTAGACAAATAATAAAAAAAAATCATTCTAAAACTTTTGTCGGGTTGAAAATGAACGTTAAATCTGACGTTTGGTTCCTGCTTCCAACAAGGCTTATGAGCCAATTGTATAACGGTGTTGGTATTGTCCGAACAGCAGTAACCCATAAAATTACAATTCGGCATATTTAGACAAAATAGTGCGACATTTAGTGGCTGAATGTTGTCAATAGCACCTTTAAATTAAATATTTCATCCCTACAAATATTGCAAGGGGTTTAGACAATTTGCCAGGAACCATAGGTTTCACAAACCACTGCAAATTTAATACACTTATCATTTTTACCATATCTTTCCTGCTTGGCACTCTCTGTCCCTCCCTCTCTTTCTAGCCTCTGTGTGGTGCCAGTCACTCTGACTCTGTCCAACAGCTCCTTGGCTCAAGTTGATGTCATCATCGACCTGCGACACAAAAGCACCAGGTAAATTCCCCCATTCTCCATATCTGTATACATTATGTTGACTTTCTCTCTCTGATAAGAAGCATTGTAACCACAGTTGAGTGGGTCTATACATTGTAATTTCAGTGATTTAGTTGATTGGTTGACTGTCAGGGGATTGCCTTGGGCAAATGTTTAGCAATCTGTTCTTCTTTTTCTCTCTCTCCCCCCATCCCCCATGTGTTTATCCTTTCCTCCTTCCATCTTTCTCTCAAGTCCTGAGTCTCTGGAGGTCCACAGCTCGTTCACCTGGCTTGGTCAGACACAGTACAAGCTGCAGCTGAAGGCCCAGGAAGTGATGTGCCTGGCATTGCGAGCCTGCTTTCTGCACACAGGCGTTTACAACCTGAGCACGCTACGCGTCTTCGCCAAGCCAGCCGACCAGGGCACCATGTGTGAAACAAGTCAGCAGCTGGCCAGTCCTGCTCTCATCATCATCAACAGTGCCTGAGCCAAGTGGCCCCGGCTCCTCGTCATCACAACCCATATCACATCCATCGCCTGGACGACATGAGGACTCATGAGGACATCGTAGCCACTATGTGGAGCCCAGGCCTGTGTCCTCAATGGATGCCTATTGAACAGGCCTCACTACGCATTACCTAGTCCCCTCCACACACTCAACCTGTTCTCTTCTTCTTGACTATTAATATTCAATACTGGACGGCAGGAAAAGCAGTTTTGTACTTGGTAGCAAAATTGATAAAGGCTTATTTAAAGTACCCTAGACTTTTTGAGAATGAATCTCAGATCGATGCTTGTAGATGCAGTGGTCAGATGGTTAATGGACTTCTAGTAACTGTTTTACACCTCAGAGACCAAGCATCAGACCTTCATTTGGACGGCACCTTTTTCTGTGCCTGGCTCTGACACTGTAGCCCTCCTCAGCTTCCAGTACATTGACATCATCTCACACCGGCAACAGTTTGACTTCACATTCCCTCCTACAGTGATGTCTGCCCCTCAACAAATTGTTTTTATAGTGTTGTAACAAATACTGGGTCATCTGTCACCATGGCAACATGGACTGTTTACTTCCTGGATAGCCTGGATGAGAACACCCCCAACCAACTCACTTTCCGATGAGACTGCACCTCTGGTCTGGAAAAGACACACTTCACCCCTGGTCCTGGCCAGCGGGAGACCCACCCTCCCCTAAAGCTTTCACAACGGAGGTTGACCACTAAGCCTGACTGTGTCCATCAAGCCCCAGATACTGCCCACTCTCCTGTCTGTGTGTGTGCGTTCCTGTCTAGCTCTCTGTCGATTTAATAGACTACGGTGTCATCATATGCACGCGTTTGATTTTCTACAAACAAACTGAGCGTAACCAATCTAATCAGCATTGCCCCCGTTTGACACCTCCATATTGTGATCAAGCTGTTGTGTGTATTTACTCAACTGCTTTTCTGAAAATTATGTATTATATTTATATAACAAATTGAGTGTAAATAGAAAATAAAAATGTAACCAATGACATGCACTGTAAGAGGTTGTCTGCCATATGACGTACATCCTATAGGGGAGTTTTGTAAGGTATCGAAAATTCTTTAGAAAATTTGCAGGTCTAAAAAGTATGGCAAATGTAAAATATAATGCTTATTTAAAAATAAAATAAAATCAGAAGTGAGTTTGGAAACAATGCAGCAACTCACTGCCATAGTGAATTGCTTCAGCACCAGCACTCCTCTCCATCATAGTGTACTGGAGTGTATAAAACATCAGGACCACACACGCGTTCTGTGATACACACTGACCAGGTGAAAGCTATCATCTTTATTAATGTTGTCCATTAAATGAGGAGAGAGAATAACAAAGGGTTTTTAAGCCTCTACAATTGCGACCCTGATTGTGCAAGTATCCTAATACTCCAAATATTTAGTACAATCTGTATATTCACCCAAACAAAACCATCTGCCAACTGCCAGGCTAAAGATTATTTCAAACGGCATGTTTACACTTTATTTTTCCTGAAGGCCCTTGTGTTATAGTTCTTTATCCTTATACCCGTGTGAGAGTCTGTATGCCACAAAGTATTAGCAACACTGTCAAAGGTTTTAAATTAACAATTAATATTGAAGGTGTACATATTTTCTGTAGAAGTATATCATTTTAAATGGCCAATATCTAGGTAGCCTGATCTTAAAATGGTTGCCCTGGTCTTAAGACAGCTGGGGATTGCAGGGTTGATGAACATAGCAAAATCCTTTTTAAGCGTGGCATCTGATTGTGGATGCAGCTCATGCCTTGCCCTTATCTCATTCGAACCGTTAATGTCCTTCCTCTCTCAATGCCATTGAACGGATGACTCATCTCATGCTACCATGCATTATGAGCTTCCTCACGTGAATCTCTCTCCACACTCTTGTTCATACACATGCCATTTCCTTTATCTTGGTTTCATCTTTGCCTCAGTGAAACGGATTCTGACTCCTGATGAATTAGGAAAACAGCCACTTTTGAAGTGTATATGATTGTTACAAAATTGTTTTAAATAACTTTCTTGAGGAGAAAATAACCATTCAGACTCAAGGGTGTGTACAGATAACTACGCCATGTATATTGGTTATTTTACTCAAAAATACATAACTGGAGCCTTTGATGACCTCAGGTGCCACATATAAAAACTGAAAAGTGGCAGTTCCCTGTCTTTGCCTGCTAAGCTCCAACAGAGGGGTATACTACAAAGTGACCTTAACGTACTCAGGTTTTCTTCGTGATAGCTGGCTTCACAAACAGGCAATGAAGACTAAGGTGTATCACGAAATTGGTTATCAACTTGCTCTGATAACCGACGTTTTGTCAATTCAACTATGAGCTTGTTCACATAAAAGGGGTGGAGTCTGCAACAGAACCAGACAATTCCAGAACTGCTTATTAAGAGGAACAAATTATTATATTAAAAAGTCTCTAAAACTCTTGCCCTGCGAAGAGACCCTCTCACTATCTGCACTCCTTTTTTATTGAAAAGATATAATACAAATATCCAGATATACACACATATACAGTCTTTTTTAAGTAACATTCAGTAACAATGAATGTTAAGTAGTCTATATCACAGTTACTAAATTGAGCAAATTTAAATTATTTAGAAGTGTTATAAATGATAATTTCCGTGAATGTTATTCCATGTCATTCCGTAATTTCTCAAGGAAGTTGATGAGCAGCAGGGACTCACAGACTTTGAAGTGCGTTCCCGCTAAGTCCGCGAGGGCTTAGGGCTGTCCCACTGTCAAATCCTCAAGTGCATGAGGGCTCTCTCTGAGACTTTTTGAGCCCTTTATGCACACTTTCTCTAAGTCCGCATTTCTGCAGACTTTGCCTGAGAGAATTACCCACAGTTCATAGCGTTGTGACATCAAATACGGGGTTACCAGAGGAAGCCCGGAAGCGTTAAAAAAAGGTAAACGGACATGGAAGGAGCAACTACAAGTAAAAAGATGATACATAAAAAACACATAAAATCAGAGGAATGCAAGCATAGGTTATATTACACACCTAGTTTATTCATTCACCATTTCTTTTAATTTTTGCTTAATGCTGTTTTGACAAAAACAAGTAAATTATTTTATATTAATTACCTCTTGTACACTCTGTAAGGCAAGAGCCTGGAAGACATTCAAATCAGGTAGTCGGTCCCTTAAGTGGCTTGGCCGTGAAAAAAGTAAAAACACATAAAATAAAAAGTCCCAAACCCACAATTGTATTTAGTGTTTTGGTGTCGTCAAGGTAACATGATATGTGGCAAAGTGCTGTCCCATTCCTATTTGTACCATTTTGAGCCCTTGCAGCCTCTCGCACTCAAGCACTTACCAGGTGACGTCAATTAGGTCTGTGAGGGTTCAGGACTATATGTTTCGATCAGAAAGCCTGAACATAACCTGCCCCGGAACAGGTTAGGTGTTCCGCGTAAGTTACTGTGGTGATACACCCCGCTTAAAAGTAAGCCACCATTGTGATATGGAAAACCTAGGGTTTAGTCTAAAGTTAGCTCGCTAACCCCTTAATCTCGATTCATAGTACACCCTTCAGCCTTGTCTGGGTAAACTATTCCAAAACAATAGTAAAAAGACATCTATAGTACACGACAACTGAACTTAGCTGACTATACTTGGTCCTATTGAGGGGTCAAGTTGTGTGCACTTAGATTAATGTAAATTTAATCTATTGCCTGATGTTTCCCTCATGTACAGCACAGAATGCCTGCTTTTGTATTGATATAGTTGTGCAGACGTCCCCTCCTGGAGGTGACTGGGTGACGGGTAAGTATGCAGTGGTTGATGCTGCACTCTGCCCATTCAGCTGCTATACCACAATGATAATTTGTATTCATCTGGTCAGCCACTCCCAACTCTACTAGCCTTAAATGGTTTGGAGCTGATTGGTGCTCTCTTGAGCCTTATCATTCAAAGATAGGGCAGGACGTAAGAGAAGACCAAAATACAACAGCAGTGATGAGAGTGGGCCACCATGCCAAGCTTGCTGTAGAACACGAGAGACAATCACCCCTCAAAGCAGCCTCACAAAATGACCCATGTAGCACATACTGGCAGGTGAGTTCCCTTCTCCCCGTTGTATCTAAACATTTAAACTAAAACACGTACAGCACGGTGATATGGAGAGAAGGGAGTCTACTCTTTAGCTGGAGAACTCTGGCTCAAGCCCCCACGTCGACAAGCATCCACCCTGCTGAGGTCAGGAGCAAGCCACTGAATCCCTAATGGAGACACCTCTGTGCTCTAACCTTCCTGTAGAGGGGGTAAGCGTAAAGAGCATTTCCCAATAGGGGTCGATTAAGTTTGATTAAGTTCTTGCATTTATTATAAATTGCTAACAATAACTGTAATGCTAAGGCATAAAGAGAGAATGCAAACAATGTGGGCTAGGTAGCTGTACTCTATGGCACATACTGTACTGTACTGAAAAACCCACTACATTCCCCTCCACTACTCTCTCCATGCTACCAGCACTCTTCTCCTGTTTCTCACACACTTAACACCTATAGTTATGTTATAGGACTAGCATCCTGCCCTAGACATTAAAGTGGCAATTTCGAAGATCTCTGAAGATTTAAATTTAAATAAATGTCTGTTAAGTCACTATCTATCGCCGAATGAGGTAACACAATGGTGATTGATCGTATGGCCCACTGATGAAAGCCCTTGCATTTGCAGTATTATGAGTATTAAGAACCGGGTGTCTGGTGACTTCCCCGCCATGCATTCAAATTAGCGTTAGTGACGCATTTTCCCTTTGAAGTAAGGTCCAATTAAACACCTGCACCGCCATAGGTGCTGCCAAAGACAACAAAATAGGAGATCTCCGGGACTGTCACTGTAAGAGCTCATTCATATAATTTACATCCCTGTCAAATGGTGGCAGTTTAATTGTTTTGATTTATATTTGGCTGAATTGCTTTTTGCACTTAACATTCAGCAGGTGTGTATTACTCATGCACAATGTTCCCTCTAAGCTGCGCGCTTTGCGCAATCGCGCACTGCTCCCACGTTCTCCGCGCACATCAAATCTATGCAGCGCATAAAATAAAATCCAACCTGAACTGTAAATAAAATAAACACATAATAATTTATTCTGTACCATTTTGCAATGCAACTCAGTGAGTGACAGGTGGCAACAAGCAGTAACTACAGATAAAACAATGACTAACACTGTCCAGCCAATTATATGATGCGGTTCACACGCAGCCAATCAAAGTCATTAACAGCTTTATGCGGACGTGCCGCTGTGTAGCAGGTTAGCATGTAGCTAACGGTGCTTTATGCGGACGTGCCGCTGTGTAGCAGGTTAGCATGTAGCTAACGGTGCTTTATGCGGACGTGCCGCTGTGTAGCAGGTTAGCATGTAGCTAACGGTGCAGCGGAGTCAAGAGACCCCTTACTATGGCGAAACGAACGGGCTGTGGCACATCCACTCACCAAGCCAAAGTAAAAAAGAAATGCGGTTCTTTTAATATGGAATGGTTGTCGGAGTACAGAACAGAACAAGAAGTGAAACTGGGTGAGATGTCTGGGGGCTGATTCTGATTGTGTTTATCCGGATTCCGCAGAAATTTGATCAATTTTAAAAACTGGGAAATTATGTGTAGCGTTTACGAGTACATTGTTGCACATTGTAAGTCAAACAGTTGTTTACAGGCTTTGCAATTGGCAGATAGGTTCCATTATGAGGAAAATGTACCTTTCTCAAGGCCATTTTCTCAGCTAGGCAAGATGAATCCCAACCCCTTCCTCCCTCATCATCTCTATCTCGCTCTAGTGCTATTTCTTCTTCTCTTTCTCTCTACGTTCTCGGATACTTTGGTAAAGTTTATGTGGATTCCGATAAGCTGCCACCAAATTGACAGCTGTTCTTCCTGTGTATCTTCCACAATATTGACTCAACATATTAATAACACTTGTGAATCCACATAGCCTATTATGTTATTCTGATGAAATTTGTCCAATTTACATCCAAGCTGAAGGCGGTATTTCCCATCAAATTACTATAAATCACCACCTTCATGAAATTGTCTTACACCAAAACGTCTGAGTATGTATGACGAGTTTGTGTGTACGCTCAGACACATCAAAAATTAGGCACATGCAAATTATTCTTCCTAACTCTCTTCATAGGTCGCAGCAGTTCCAGTATAACAAATGTGCCATGGTGACAAGAATTCTGGGATGTCCAAGTTTAAAATGTCTTGCATATCTTTTTGTAGGTATTGAGAGTGACAAAGGACACTTATTCCAGTACTGCACTTATTTGAAGTAGCTTAACAACTTGCAGATACTAGTTACTTTGAATAAAACAGTTTAAACTAACCAGGAATCAAGTTGGGCAATTAAAGAAAATTCCCAATTAAATGACTGTTCATAGTTCGTGTATCTGGAAAGAATCTTCATTGGATGGATTACAGCGAAAGACCTGCAAAAACATATAATCTACAGTATATAAACCACAGCAGCGCACGACTTCGATGCAGTCCTCTTTCAATACGAGCGTTTCTTCTCATTTGCAGGGAGACACTGCCATGCGGGTGAAAGCGCACAACACAGGACTTTAGCGAGTTGACGTCCCCTTGTTGTTCGCTCTTAGGTGTCGTTGTCATTTATGGAATTGACGGGATTGCGTTAACGAGACGGACGGGACTTGGTGTGACCGATCGGAGATGGACGGGACTTGGCGTAACCGGTCGGACACCGCAGCAGGTCTGAGATCTGTGATCTGTAATGAAGTTACATCTGAGCCGCTCCGCACCTTCAGGCGTCCAGGCGTTTCTCGGGGGATCCTGCTGAATCCTACGGTATGACTGTGAAGACAGTAATGTTGTGGAGCATTAGTCGTGACTGATTAAATTGTGTGGCGGGTTGTGATGTTTGGGAGGATGCTGGTTTAATTTGTAGAGTCAATACAACCTGCTGCACGGAGCGCTGTTTATGGAAAGGTCTTGGGAGCTTTGGTGGTTGTTTGGTGGAGTAGGAGAGTTTAGGTTGGCTCTCTTATCGGGTTGTTGATGTATCGACTAATAAATCTCCTGTAACGTCTCCGTATGCCGTGTGATTTATGGCAGTGGTACTACTTGAATTGTAAATGCTCATACCACACGTATCAGCCGTGAGTTTAAAGTGGCAATTTCGAAGATCTCCGAAGATTTTCATTTCAATAAATGTCTGTTAAGTCACTATCTATCAATCACCATTGTGTTACCTCATTCTGTGTTACCTCATTCTGCGATGCCCTTGCAATTGCAGTACTATGAGTATTAAGCACCGGGTGTCTGTGGCGACTTTCCCGCCATGCATTCAGCTCACGAGCGGTGCAGCTAAGTGATTAGTGATACAATTACCACTTTTCATCATAGATGCTGCCAAAGAGAAGGAAACGGAGATCTTCGAGATTGCCACTTTAAATTACAATAAACTGTCCGATATTAACATGCATTCCATTCTTAGGATGCTGTTAAATTTGTTTAAAATAAGAAGACAAATATGGACTTGGTATTTTGCATTAATCTGTAGTGACACTATTGGCCACCTGTAAATCTGGTAAACCTATTAAAACAGACATTTCACCAAAGCATTCCCCCAGGAGGCACAAGGATGAACACAATCCTCAGGTTGTTGTTTGATTTTAGTGTCTTATTTGTTTTGAAATTGAACCGGAGTTAATTTGGTGTTTTCTCTCCCATTACTTGAAAGGAAAGGTTACATGTTAATTTGTGTTGAGTGAGTTACATGACCCCAAGATCCTGGAAACTTGTTAAAATTTGATTGTATCATTTCAAAAGTACTTCCATAAAATAACAAACATTATTTTTTCCACTTTTCATATATGCCTATTTACTTTTTGTAGATAGGCTACATGATTTTTTATGTTGCAACACCTACATTCTAGTTTATTCATCAATCTTATTTGTTTAATATTAGTTTATTTACTCAATAGGAATTGATATAAGAGAATTGGACAGACGACAATGGTAATAACAATAATAATAGCTGGCGTGCAGGTGGGTAAAATAATTGGCGGAACAAAAGAGCTTCATTTGATTGTACACAGACAAATTGTGATCTATTGTGATTAGGGTTGCAAAAGTTTGGGAATATTCAAAGGTGGAAACTTTCCATGGGAATTAATGGGAATATATGGGAATGAATGTAAATATAGTGGTTATTTGCACAGGCTATGGGGATAAACTTTTTGCCATATAATAAACAGACATAATTGCAAACCCTTCTAATAGAAATAAAAAACAACAACAATTTAGTTATGAGTTGACTACATTGTATTCTTTCACTGAACAACAACAAAAAAATATTCCCCATGATCCCCCTCCTAAAAAGACCTTTCCAACATAAATCTGTAAAACTGTGAAGTTTTCCTCTCAGACCTCCATGTCCTCACCCTGGACCTCCTCCATGTCCTCACCCTGGACCTCCTCCATGTCCTCATCCTGGACCTCCTCCATGTCCTCACCCTGGACCTCCTCCATGTCCTCACCCTGGACCTCCTCCATGTCCTCACCCTGGACCTCCTCCATGTCAACATCTTGGACGTCAGACTCAGATGCCTCATCTTCATTGTCACTATCCAGCCTTGTTGAGGATGGCTCTGTCAGGAGATTCATTCAGAAATCTCTTCCAATACACATTGCCTGTAAGCATCAGAGGTGAGCCGGTTGCATACGGGGGCCCATGTTGACTGCTTCAACCAGAGTTATTTGCCCTGTAGACAAACTGCAGGGGATCTAGGAGCTAGCAGCTCAGTGACAGATCTGAGCTAGAAACCCTGATCTTACCTGGAACACATTGTCATTTCAACACTGTTTCCACAGGTTTCTGATACCCCTTTCACAAACCCCGGGTTTTACATACGGCTGGGCAATATATCCAGTTTTCTGATATATTGTGATACATTTCACTGATGATATTGAAAATGTGAATATCAAAATATCATGATAATTTTGCCTACATGTTTTCTAATATAATTTTACAACACCGTCGCTCTTAAAAATCCACACTAAACATCCTCTCCCTTTCTCTCCTTTGCTCCAGTTCCCGGCATGTCACGACTCCGCCCACTTGTAGCTCACGTGGTGTGTTGTTTCAAAAATGTACGTAAGACATATGTGGATATGTACTATAGAAAAAATATAAAATATCATATTGAATATCGCCACTGGCTAATATCGCCCAGCCCTAGTTTTACATGAGATATTGAACATGGGTTCAGCCCGTGTTGGACCTATTCAAACCACACTATGGTCACGGGTAAATCCAGGGTTGTTGCCCTTCACACCAGACCTGTGTCCAAAAGTTTACTTTAATACACATCACTGCTGAACAGGGTCATTGCATTTTGATGTCATTAAAAGCGGATGTTTCAAAGTTTGTTTACGCTGGAGATTCAAGATATATATCTATATCTTTCATACCGAAGCCGAGCCACGTCCCACCCAGGTAAAACCCTGGTTGTGACCAGGGTCGCAGATCTGGGTTGAATAAATCGACCCATTCACACCAACAGGATACAAGGGTTTTACCCAAGTTGATGCTTCAGTGTGAAAGAGGTGTAAAATATGGCCCCACAGGCATTGGTGAGGTTCAGCGACAGCAAAGCCAGGCCCTTTTCTACACTGTACTTCCCTGATCAACTGAGTGACCAATACTGTGCATTAAATGCATCCTGGCCATTTTGGGACACCAACCTTCTGCACTGAAGTGTGAATGTAAGAATTGTTAAGCGTCAGGAAGCAGTGATGAACAAACCTTACTTGAGTTTTGCACCTTGGGATATCAGCGATGCTCCACTGGTGGATGACCATTGCCTCCTTTGAGTGTATCTTGAGCAAGAGAGAACATTGGTGTGTTTGCATGCGTGAGAGAGGCAATGAGCAAATCTTTAGTGACATGCAATTAGGTTGAGGTGTTGTTTAGTGTTCCCAATGCTTCAGAACCACATCAAAACACCTGTGATGTGGACCAGCCTTCTTTGACCTGGACCACTTTTGTGTTGAATAACCATGACTGACCAGATATGTGTGAATGCAAATCCTTCTCCAGTGTTAACATGTATTGTGTGTATTGAACCTCAAAATCTTCAAGTAAAAGATACCAGTTTATTTACTACTACTGTCTCAGGCATCTCTCTGCACTTGGGTCCAAATTCTCTGCCATTCCTGACAGAAAACTAAGCCATCATGGACCCAGCAGAGACAGACCAACTCTGTAATGCTCTAGTCAACCAAAGTGCTGCCATCGGTCGCCATGAATAGGTTCTACAGTCCATCTCCGACTCTCTATGTGAACTCGCCTCAATCGTCCAGCAACCTCCTGCCTCTCAGTCGTCTCCAGTTCCACTTGCTTCACAGAGCACGTCCTCAGCAGTAGAGGGATCCAACACAGCTCTGGTCTCCAGTGGGTCTTCACTTAACCGACATGAAACTCATCTCCCGCCACCGGCCCATTATGATGGTCACCCAGGGAGATTCCAGGGTTTCCTTACGCAATGTTCACTGGCCTTTGAGCTTCAACCTTCATCATTCCTGGCTGAACAATCCAGGGACAGGTTAGCCTTCGTCATATCTCTGCTACCCAGTAAAGCTCTCACCTGGGCCACCGCAGAATGGGACATGACAAATCCCGCCATGTGTGGATGTCCAGCAGGCAGGTTCCCTTAGTCAATTTAACCCAGCCCCTTGCAGTTACTGCCTTAGATGGTAGACCCCTTGGCTCAGGTAGAGTTGAACAAGTTACCGCTCCCATTCAGCTGCAGGTTGGTGAAGTCCACTCAGAAATTATTCTGTTTTTCTGAGCTTCCATTAGTTCTCGGCAACCCCTGGCTGACTAGATATGATCCGCATATAGACTGGTCCCGTTTGCCGGATTCTTAAAAGACTATTGAATCACCACCTGTGTGTCAGAGCAGAAAAGTATGAGTTTCATGTTGACACTATCTCCTTCCTAGGCTTCATTGTCGCCCGTGGTCACGCTCGCATGTATACCCAGAAAGTCCAAGCGGTCTTGGACTGGCCCCAACCCTCACTGAGAAAGTATGTAGCCTACAGCTCTTTCTTGGTTTTGCCAACTTTTATCACTGTTTTATCACGGATTTCAGCATGCTGGCAGCACCGCTGACTGCTCCCACCAAGGGGGGAGATCTCTCAATTCCCCTGGTCTCCGGAGGCAGAGAGCAGTGGACAGTGGACAGCTCCCCGGCCTAAATGGTTTAGGCATCAGCTGTAGATGGAGAGGCAGCAGCGGCTCAGCTGTAGGCAGACATCTGTGAGAGATCAGGCTGACAGATATGAATCAGAATCACTTTTATTGTCCTTATGACATATACAAGTACATGCATAACGAGATTGAAGTTTGTTACAGAGAAGAGGGAAAAAAATAAGTTGGGGGATCTAACACAATTTCTAACATTGTGTTAGATCTCTTGCAGTGAAGCTGGGTCCTGACACGCACAGCAGGACACACACACACAGGCTGAATGCCTGAAAAGGGCAGAGACTGAAAACGCAGAGCGATCCCCTGAAAAGGCCAGAGACTGATTCAAGGGAATAAGTGAAGAGTTACTCTTAGTTACGAACCTTATGTTGGACACTGTTGAATTGTGTAATAAAAGTCTATGTGTGACGTTAAAACCCAGCCTCCTCATTCTTCCATCAAAACCCCAAGTAGTGACAGTAGCTTGTCACAGACACATTGTACAACTGACATAAAAGACTGTTGACTGTGTTCTCTTTTCTCAGATGCACTGGATAGCATACAACAGCACCTTCCATTCCACCATCCCTGAGGCAGCAGACCTGGTGATGGCTGTGGTCTACTCCATCTTTGGTGAGTACCGCCTCATATGTGGATGTCATCAAATGCATTGAACATAAATGGTGTGTACTGGGTCTTTTTGCATTGATATGATATTGAAAGTTTTCCCTGTGTTTAAATACACCAGTTTCTGTCTCCTGTAATTATCTATTTGATTTTATTATTGGTATTTGTTCCCACTCTGTTTGATATCATATTTTCTGCTATCCTTTATTGACTCTATTTGATTATTATTATTATTGTTATTAATTTTGTTATTTTCTATTCAACTAATCCATTTACCCGAATACCTGATATATCAGCCTGTTGCTGCTGGATCTGGGAGGGGGGGGTCTGCTCAGGCCCCCACCCCTTCCCACTCACCTCTCTGCCCTACTGTTTACTGTCACATGATCACGGGAACTGTTTTCAGGATAGCTATTAGATTATATTTGAGTGTATTCGATTAAATTAGATTAGATTAGATTAACTCTATTTATCTCCATGGGATAAATAGGCTATAGCAGCAGCTGTAATAGAACACAGTGAAGAGGTACAAAATCTAAATAGTAACTACTTAGTAACTAGGGTAATAAACATAGCACACCAACATAGTAATAATACAAATACCAATACTAGAAGTCAGGTGTTAAGTAAAAAGTAAACAAATGGTAAAACAAATATAGCATTAAAGACATTTTTAAAATGGTATAAAAATATGTGAATTCACAGCACATTAGCCTATTTAAGAATGGTTCCTATTGAGATAATGGCCACAGGAAACTGATTGAGGAAAAGGAAGAATAATGGCTTTACTGATTTCGCTGATCTGTGTATTAGCCGCAGACTGAGAAACCTAATTTCTCCACAGATTAGCTCCATATACACACACATACACACACACACACACACACAGACATGCACACAGCGACACACTAGACACAAGTCACTAGACTCGTTATATGTGAAACCTGGCATATCAGCTAGAGTTGCTGTCACCT
>OMKK01090594.1:0-10821 GCA_900302305.1 Polymixia japonica
GGAAATTAACCAGGAGGAGAGAGAGAGAGAGGAGGTAGAGAGTAACACTGGCTGGAAATTTTTATTTTTTATTTTCCTGTTTATGCTGCAACAGTATTACTCTTTCACTTTGACGCACTCTGTGATCCCTGCCAGTGGTCATTTTGGTTTGGGATGGCGTTCAGAGGCATCAGAGGAATGCAAAAGTGAAATGGTCTTTTCTGTGGTGGCTGGCAGCCGACCAGAAGCTCTGTTTGTTTTTCGTAGTACTACTTCACAACGCGCGTCCCTGAGAGCGTGTAAACATGAACCTTCCGTGAGCGCTTCCTGTCTCTGGATGAACACTGGCAGCAGGGCGGGAAACTTTTCTGCTCAGGTGGATCCCAAAATTCTACGTAAATTCAACACCTATGATTTTTGGATTTGTGAAGAACCACCAAACAAAGGTTTGCCTGCCAAACTGGCTGAGTAATAGACATAACCGCTAACATGAACGTTAACCAGTATTTGGCTAGTGTCTTCACAATGAATATCTTATGGAGAATGACAAATGATGACATCACAATGATCTGGTTGTTGCTCAGTGGGATGGTTTGATGGAGGTCTAAACTGCATGACGTCCTCTGAGCAGGGGAAGGTATTCTGCCTTCTGTGACAGACTGTATGTATTGAGCAATGGTCAAAACTGAGTGAAAGTGAAAGTTATTGATATTAACAAAACATATTTGTATCATACTATCCTTTAGTGCATGTACTACCCACTGGATGTATGTCAACCTGAAGAAAGAAAAACTTTCAATGAGGATAACCTTTCATCTTGTTAATCCCATCCTTTATCGTCATTGTTTTGACTTTATGATGTCCCTAGAGTAGACATCTACACGTCTACAATTTATCGATATTGCAATTTAACTTAAATTGTATGAAATATTAAACCCTCCCCTAATGGCAAAGTCTAACAGAGCAAAGAACTAGGCCAGCCAGTGACAGAAAGATAATTACAGTGACTGCCCGAGATCTCTAATTTATGATAATACATTCTTTTCACCCAACTATTTTCTACAAAACAAAATCAGTTATGTTCGTGTCGCTAATGCATTTGAATAAGGGCATCCTGCCGTGTGACAGAGCAAATTGGACCATGCAGATAGAAGTGAATCAGGGCCGTGCCCACATCCATTCCTTATTTTCCCTGTTGACTTCAGAATGAATCCTCAATACAAGTCTGTCCATATGGTTCTTATGCTAGCCTCTCGTTTCTGGCAGCTAAGAGATCTTTTCTCGCTGATGATAATGAAGAGGAATTTTGATAAGGAGGACGAGGAGAGGAGAGGAGAGAGAGACGGAGGAGCAGGAGAAATGGGTTTGATCTTAAAGCCGGGAACAGGCGTAGGAGTCCTAGGGGGTCTCAACTTCTTAAAAGGTGCTTGTAGCCTCCAGAGAAGACGCTCTCTCTCTCTCTCTCGCTCACTCTCTCGCTCGCTCTCTCTCTCTCTCTGCACTTGCCCTCTCTCTCTCCATCTCTTCATCCTCAGCTGCGCCACCCCCGCTCCTCAAGATCAATTATGACTGACAACCACTCTGGTTCTGTACTTGTTTAAGTTGCTTGATCTATGATTAGACATCAACTCCCCCCTCCTTCAACATTCCATCGTTAGCACACTCCGGAATCTCGCAAAGAACCTCGGGGACTGAAGTTCATTGGCGCTTCCTGTGAAGTCCTCCCAGCGAGTTAGGTTGCGCTACCCTCAAGAGGACTTTCGGTGACTTGACTCTCAGTGACTCAACGCGGTGTTTGACGAGTTCAAGTGAGGTCGTGAAGGTAACTTGACAAAAAGAGAAAAAGAGGTTGTTTGCGTCCCAATTTGGCGGTTAGCACGACGTAGAGCATGCTAGGAAGAGATATGCTTCTAAAGCAGAATGTTTTAGCTTGAACTGGAGGAAGTACTTGCTTGTCCTTTACTGGTAACAATTCCGTGGATGTGGAAGAGAGGGTCTTATCATTGCCACCTCCCATTAGCTAGTGCAGCAGATAATAAGCGCGACATGACATCTCAATTATTATTCAGCATAAACAACCGCCTGTGCCTGGAGTTTGCTCAACCTCTCCCAAATGAGCGTGATGATGAGATTTGTGTACAAACTGTGCGGCAAAAGCTTGTGGTCTCACACACAACGTCCGGGCTGGATGCCGGTCAAATTACAGGCAGCCAATTCTCCAGCGTCTTAGAAATTGACTCAGACACAAAATTAAATTGGTTTGTTCAAAACAAAACATGAAATCAAAAGGAGCAGCAGAGAGCTTGCCTCCCATCGAGGACACTGATTAAGTGAATTGTTTAACCTGTTTGGAAAATGCGTAATAGCTCGGGTCACAATCTTTACCCAGCTATGCTAATGGTGTCACTTTAGTTAGTTGTTTGTTTACATAGGTCTAGCGCAAACATGAATCATGACACATTCCTGTGTGAAAATTGTTTTTAAAAACTATAAAGGCATCATTGTAAGTTTATTTGAGGTTAAAATATGCTGGAGAAGTAGGCGTGTTAGAGGACGCCGCGGTTCACACTGATAAAGCTCTTTCACTGCTGCACTTGGCTAACCCTTGTTCTAGTGCATTGGAGCGCGAGACCGCTAATGCACAGCGACATGTCTTTTTTGAAAATGTATTTTATGTTGTTTTGGGTTTTTTTTTTTTTTTACAGAAAGTTACATTGTGTCTATCCTGGAATATTCCATAACACACTTAAAAAAAAAACCCGTCCTTTAAAGAGATATGCATTTTCGTTCATTCCAAAGAGCCACTCATAACGTCGGTTGCTACTGTGTTTGTGCCGCTCAGTTTGAAGTGATTCCAGATGACCTAATTGCAGAATAGGCCGTTGAGTGCCAATTAATATCCCTTTGTGTTTCCTCTAGCTCGCCTCTGCATACAAGCTCAAGGTCCTCTGCACAACAAACACAATGACCTACCTATTGACTTTAACGCCATTCAATTCATGTAGATTTTTCTTTCGCTGTGTTTGTCGTTGTCAAATGAACTGTGATAAAGTAACTACCATCGGCGCTTCCTTCTCTGGCCCCTGGGACTCGCCTGCTGTCAGTATACGTCATTATTTCCTCCTCCTACTTTGGATCCATACCCAGCTTACAGTGAAATGGAGACAACAGAGGAAAAAAAACATGCTTATCAGTACAGTAGCCACCCAGCATGAAGACTGAAAAGGACAGTGCATTGTTAATGCTGATGTCAATATTCCTCTCAATCCTTAGTGGAGCAGTGAATGTGAATTGAGGGGTGGCTGATTTGTTTTCATTCCTAACAGGGGCTGCGGAGAAGCAATTTAATTTGTACCACTCTCTGCCTCCCGGGAGAGTATTTTTATTTATTTTTTATTTTATTTTTTGTGCTTTCCTCTCCAAAAAAAATGTCAACATGACTTTGTCAGCACTAAGCACATTCTCTGCTGTGACAGATATCACCTGACCCCAATTTATGAAAGGCGCAGAAGACGCATTCCTCTAGCACAATATGAATATATTATCAGCCAGAAATGTCCTGTATTCAGCATCCAGACATTATATGTACTGTTGTGGTGTAAATCCAAACAATCTTTTCTTTAAAGAAACTCGTGAATACTGTTAACACGCCCTTAAAGTGGTCACAGGAACTGTGGTCTGAATGTCAAATTTGAGTTAAAAACTAGGCATCAATCAAAAGGTGTGTCAATGTAATGTTAACAGTCCGAAAAAGAAAAAGGCCCTTTTCCCCCAAATCGCTGACCTTCAACATCTCATCTCCTAACTGACAGACCTGGTGTATTGGTATGGAGCTCCTGCCTCTCCTCTCAACACAACAGTCTGCCTTGAGTTCAGATGAAGTCATTAAAGCACTGATATTAGCTATGTGAGGATGGATCTTGGCCTTTCTTGGCGAAGCGTGGCAAACGGCAGTTAAAAAGCAACCTAGATGTCCTTCCTGTGACGGTGTTTGCCTCTCAGATAGGAGTGCCTGGGTAATGTTTATTGAACAACAGCCTTCTTTCAACAACAGCCATAAATGCAGAGTAACATTGGTTGAGGGCTGACCAGGAATATCTATATGTTACATAAACAAACATGTACACGCACGCACGCACACACACACACACACACACACACACACACACACACACACACACACACACACACACACACACGCACACTTCAACAAGCCATCACACACACTCACTCAAATTGCATCCAAAAGGCATCTGCCATCATGTGACCACAAGGCATTCACATGATATCCTCCAATGAATATAAAGTATAAACACTTCTCCAAATTCACCACCCCTGGCCTCCATTTCATGCCATTATCTTGGCATAATAAACACATTAGCTTCTCCCTTCCCAATTCCTGCTTCTAAGATGAATCTTTCCCAACCATATAAAATAATTTGCCAACATTATATGTGCTGATGAATAATTCACAAGGGTTCATGGAGAGTTCTAGTCCCATCAGGGCTCCAGAGGAGGCAGAGCTGACAGACACCATGCTTTTACTGTTGGGTTTCACTCTTAAGGAGAAAAGTGGAGGATTTACAGAACATTTTATCTTTGAAAATGATAAACACTTCCCTGTATTATCTCTGAGGGTTACCCGCTCAAACTCAAAGGGAGAGAGCAGGTCAAATTGAGATGCAGGATCATTTGGTCTGAATTGAATCAGTTATAATTGCTTAATTATATGTACTATATGTAGTTTTATGCTAACAGATTATAATTACATTTCTGGTGATTGCATAGTATGATGGCCATAGGAGAGTGAAGGAATCGCGGTTCAGATCAGTTTCCTAGTAACCTTGTGTTCACTATGCAGTTTCGTCTGCCACCGGGCTGGATTTCTCGCTTTACGGCATATAAAAGTATGACTACTTTACTTTACCTCCTCTGTGAACATGTTGGCATGACGACAGACACCACACAACAGACAGCAGCAGTCCAACCGCACTCAGTCATGAATGTAAACAATCAGTCAGTTTGGTTTTGCGACAGTTGAAAAATACCACTAGCAAACTCTAGAGGCCGCTACAAGTTACATATCGTTAGCCTTATAGCATAATTGCCTAAGTAATTTTTTGGCCAAATTGTGATATCAATAAAAAATACTTATGTGCTTGCTGAAAAATGTGTTTTTTCGTGTTTTCCGAAAACGTTCAAATATGACTTAGGCTATTATGCTATGAGGCTAACGATATAGTAGCTTTAAAGGGAAATTATTTCCAAGCTTTTTTGTTTTCTTTTAGCTTGAGTTGTATTTACTTGTATTTACTATACTAAAGATATGCTTCAGACTGCTCCAGTGCTCAGAATCATGAAATGTTTTGAAATATTTAGGTGTAAAATGAAAAACAAAAATAAAAATAAATAAATAATAATAATAAGGCACACTCATATAAGCACACGTCACCCAAGACAGGAAGCTGTGAAAGGAATTTCAGCTCACTATTTTAGTAATAGCTAACTAATGTAACAGTTTAAGTCAGATACAATGTGCACGCCTTGCTTTTAAATCTTTTAAACTTTCTCCAAGGATGCCTACATTCTGACACATTCACCTCAGAATAACAGCGATGACAATGAAAAGAAAAAAGTCATTCTGTCTCTTCTCAACAAAGGGAAAGAAGGGTGTCAGAGCTACGCAGTACACACAAAAACAATGAACAAAACAGACAACAAGAAATGTATGTATGTATATTATGAGCTTGCTAATATTAGCTGACTGATGCTAGTTTTGGGTTCCGGGTCTGACTTTGATTTTCTTTCACCTTTAAAAAAAAACCCCCAAAATAAACAACACATTTATTTAATGACAAACACTGCAAGGGTTAGAGGGTTCACTCTGCTCAGTGGATAGAGCATGGTTCAGTGTTATGGCTCAAATAATCCACCCGGCTAGACAGGTTTATTGTATATGATATTTTGGTGGATTCCATTCCTCAGAGCTTCCTCATTCTATCTAAAGAATATTCACTCTTTATCAGTGCTCTGAAGATCAATCTCATTGCCATTTTATAACCTTTATGCATGCAGAGAAAATTGACTGAGCACACAGGCTGTTTTTCATCAATGCCCTGCTTCATAGTCAAAGCCTAGCCGACACACATTCACACCTGGGAACCAGTAAAACCACAGTCTTCTGTTGGGCGCTGAGCAGCTCCACTGGAGCAATTGTGGGTTCAGCGAGTTGCTCAAGGGCACGTTGACAATAACTGTTGATGAAGGGAGAGCATTTCCCATTCACAGACAGGGGATTAAAACCAGTGACCTTTTAGTCTAAGGCCCATTGCTCAAACCCCTAGTCTGTAGTAAATTGTTTTCAGCAATGTTAGTTAATATTTGTGTGAGCATGTTACTTACAGCTAATGGGTTGACATGTCTTTACAGGGCGCAATTCTGCTAGCTTCTAATAACTGTAATTGCTTTTGGCAAGTTGTAATTTTAGCTCATTCCACTCCATTCTGTTGGGATGGTACCATTTTTAAAGCTACATCATTTTCAGTCAGGTAACATTTTACACGAACCCCAATTTATAAAACACTCACAACACCTAAACAAGTGATTCACTTCTGAATATGACACTCTCTTGAATGCTGATTCAAACCATATGTCAGTTTATCATTCAGTGCTCATGTGATACTTCCATGTTTGGTGACAGCTGTGGAACAGCGTTTGGATTTGTTGAATGAAAATTCCATAGCAAAGCCCAAGGCATGTTTTCCAACAATGAGTCAGGACGACTTTTATTTTGAAGGGGTCTTTTGTACATGTTTTGCAACTATGACCCAGGAGGGCTTTTATTTCCAAAGGATCTCTGGTATAAAGTTTGCATCTGCTCAAAAAAAGGATGCCATTCGACGCTGAACTTGGGACTTTGGAAAAACAAACTGGACATGAAAGTGTATTGGTGACATTCTCTGCGCCGTGGGCGTACGCCCTGGAGGGGAATTACAACAAGCCGTTACAGTTCAAAACAAGCTGGACTTTTCTCCTCCCCTGCAGCTTCTCTCCATTGGTCCTCTCCCCTGTCAATCAAAAAACCTCACACACTACAGGTGAACAGATTCTTGGGAGGAGTTTATTGTCGGGCCGGCGATGTAAACATGGGTTATGAAAGAGGGAATATCAACACACTGGCCGACCTGAAGTGGCAGACATTTGTTGTGAAGATCATATTGTCTGTCACTGAACATAGGCATAACAGTATTTTAACATAAAATAACATTGAAAATCCACACACAGCAGATTTAAGCCTCTTCCTCAAAATAAACACGTTTGGCACAAACCTTGTTTTTAAATAGGAAGCAGCGTGAACACAACGTGCCAGAACTGTGCTGAACATCACGGGTGCAGATGGGTGCAGTGCCTGCTCATTGCTCATCTTGAACAGTAGTATCTTATTTTCCAATCTGCTCAGCCTTCGATCTGTCAAAGTAAAGACATCACCACGAGGCTATTTACATGTAGTCACACCCACGCTGCAGAGGCACAGGCCAAGAACACAAGCAAGGTTAGGGCGTCAGGCATCTCCCTTAACGGCTGTCTGCGAGCTTCCTGAAAGACACCCCTCCGTCTCTCTGGTACACGGACCAACCGATCGCCTATTGTTTTCATCTTTCTTCGTGCTAATCAGTTACTGTGCTGACATCACCCCAACTGATACTGTTATTTATTTATTCATTCATTTATTCATTTCTATACCGATCAGGGTACAGAAAAATAAGTAGCTAAAATAATAATATGAATAAAATGTCAACCGCCTCACTGGATAGGGCTGGGGGCGTTCGTCTTTATCTTAAGAATGAAGACTTCTCTGCTGTGTGCAGCGTGTCCTGGAGATATCAAACAGAATTCAGTGTTTTGATAATTCTATCCTCACATATTGGTGGTAAACTGTTAACTGTGCTGCCATTAGAGATTCACGCAGGTCTCTTTTATCTACGTTGAACAGGCTAACCCAGCTTGTTTGTTGGGCAAAATGTTTCCCGGAGATGATGAGGATTTAAATGCAGACCTCTTATTTACAAAATGTTATCGACTACTAATAATCAACAATATACCGACTACTATTACAGGTCGAGTAGCAACAAAGATGTTCTGCCACTATTCAAATGTTGTAGGAAATCTTGTTCCTAGTCTGTCTCAGCGTGCGTTGTTGGTCAGTAAGCAGCTGTTGCTAAGGAGGAACTAAGGAGAGAAGAGCAGGGCGGTTTATCAGAGTTCAATCTATGCTACAGTTACAGGAATAATTTCATTGTGAACTGTTACTCTTTGATTGGCATTGCCTGACATGGTCAGACCAATTCGCAAATGTCTGGAACCTCTCAGTTCATTTTCGATTTCAAGATTCAAGATTCAATAGTTTAGTTTAGTTTCCAAGGGGCCAAAATCCCTCTGGACGCAATTGGATAGACCTACATCCAATTAGAGCAAGTATAGCCACATTCCGTTGCTCTGATTGGATGTAGGTCTATCCAATTGAGTGGCATCAGCGGCAGCCATCTTGGTTGTTACCTGCCCCATATTAGATACCTCATATTGGACTTGTTTTAAATATGTCATGACTTAATACTGAAAAGAGTTGTTAAAAATGTGAATTGTGGATGCAAGAGTAGTCAGATATAAAGAATCTCCATGCTCAGTTTGAATGGACATACTAGTAGTGCTTGTTGGTAATCATCACAACTTGTCAGCTTCAAAATGAATGACACTGTAAGTATGTGGTCCTTTTTATAGGTATATATTATGAGATTATATTATGAGTTTATGTTATAAGACTGTACATAAATACAGATACATATTGACTCTAACTAATCTACAAATATGCTAATCTGTGCCTTCTAATATTGTAACACGGGTTCATGTTGATTCATTCTATTCTTCATAAATTACCCCAAAATAAGCTAAAGAAGAGCAATTTACATAAGAATGGAGTGAAATAACTTGCAGAAATATTGAACTTCTGAAATATCTCTAGGTCTCTGACACCTATTATAGGATGTAATTTGAATAATAAGAAGGACGTCACGATGAAGCAGGTTATGGCGGCTTTAATAAGAGAACATCACGCTGAAAGCAGAGTGTGAAAATGAACATTGAAAGCCATGAATAGTACTGAATGTAGTATTACTGGCATGAATGATGCTGGCAAGAATGTCCGAAAATAACCTTTTTTTTTGTTTTTAATGGAAAAGGTTGAGTAAGGTAGTTGGTACCTTAGAAAAATATCACAAAAAGCTCTGACGCTATATTACTGTTAGACAGTTCTAATGTAAAAAAAATCCATAAAAGTCTCGTTCACATTTATTTTATTTTATTTTAGAGATGTAATCGGTAACTTTTTCATGTTTTGTTTTTCATGTTTTGTTATATCAAATATTTTACTCATATCAATCATCCTCAGAATGATGATTCAACCCAGTCCTGAATGACTCACATATATACTGAATGGAAATCCCAGCATCAAAAATCAGTTGACAATGAAGTGACAAGAAGATTTTACACAAAATGGACGTCACCACAACAACTACAATGGTTGAAAAACCAAAGAAAAGGCAAGTGTTACCTTCAGAAACTGAACCCGCAACTATTCTGCAACTAAGAACAACAAGCGTCCGTCTGCGGAAGGAAAACCTTTAACAAAAGGCAGGCAGGCGCGGACAGACACGAATAAATGAACCGAACTCTGGGAATTGTCGTTCAAATGCTCAATGGCTTTGGAGAGTTATGGATTATCACTTTAAATCTTAGAGACAAAATAGACCTTGTTGAGTTACAATTTAATGTTACAAATATCCTACATTCAATCTACAAGTCCTACTACTGCAGAAGATATATCGAAATTAATTGTGCAGTCTACGATGAAATTATCAAACTTAGTACACTTATATAGAGTTTATCGATGGAAGACGGTACAAATTCAGGTACATTTCTTATTTTCTATCTGTTTATTGACGTTAACAGAAAAAAGTGATACTTTCTCCTCTAATTTTTAAAACTATTAGTTTCTGCTTACTCATCCAATTGCTCCGTACACGTGTTTAGAAAACGGCTTGCTGTAGAGAAAGTCATTTAGTTCTAATAACATCAGAATCGCTGTGTCTAACCCTGCAGTGTGGGGTACCAGGCCTTGCCGTATGGCCCTGACACATGTACAACTCACTCTGGAGAGGTACAAGCTAACTACACCAGCTGTTCTATAGCCTGCAGTGGAGCAGGGAGACTTACCTACTGTGATCCATGGCAACGCTATAATAAGCTTTATTTATTCTACAGCAAATGTCTTCTCATACTGTCTCGCCTCAATTTGATATATTCTTTGACATTTCTATTAACACTATGGGAAAAGTAACTATAGTGATCGATGGCGTGAGGAAGGATCGTTAAGTTGAAGTTAACTATTTAGCCTTTTACCTCTAGTCAAGCAGCTCATACTGTACCTTAAAGTGAAGATCTCAGAAGATTTTAATTTACATAAATGGATGTTAAGTCACTATCTATCACCGAATGAGCAACACAATGGTGATTGAGCCTATGACCCACTGATGAAAAGTCCTAGCATAATTTGCAGTATTATGATTATTAAGAACCGGGTGTCTGTGGCGACTTCCCCGCCACGCATTCAAATTAGCGTTAGTGACGCGTTTTCCCTTTGAAGTGAGGTCCAATTACACACCTGCAATTACCGCTTTTCGCCACAGGTGACAACGAAATGGAGATCTTCGAGATTGCCGCTTTAAGATTTCATAGACAGTTGAGGATAGTTTAAGATTCTGGGACATGCAGGTTTTCTTTTTCCTT
>OMKK01090595.1:3270-17849 GCA_900302305.1 Polymixia japonica
TCTAAATATGACAATCTTGGCAATGTTGCCTAAATCAGATCACACATGAAATGACTGCTTCCATTACATCGATAATGTGTGTGTGTGTGTGTGTGTGTGTGTGTGTGTGTGTGTGTGCATGCGCGTGTGTGTAAGCAAAAAATATTTTTCATTAGTGATTTATTTTGGGGGGAGGAAGTTGCATGGGATAAGAGTCTGTCTATAATACAGTCCTGCTCTGTAGTAGACACCAGCTGATCCAGTTCAAAGTTATCCACCATCTTCACTATTCTAAAACCTGGTTGCACAAGATGTACCCTTCTGTCTCACCACTGTGTGACAGATGTCAACTGACAGAGTCTCACATTTTCTGCTTCTACAACTTCACTTACTGGACTCCGGCCCACAATATTTGATGGATAAAGGCCTATAAAAGAACCATCCAACTGGAAGCTGGACTTGGCATCGGCTGCTCACAATCCACTCTGTGCTTTCCTGCAGCCACGCAACAGTCCTCGATGCTGGGGATGATTGTCGCCAAAAGACTCATTTTGAGGTAATGGAAATCACCTTCTCCCCGTTCCTTCCAGAGACGGATGGCTGATATGATTTCCGTCTTACAGATGGAAAGACTCGGGTTCTTGAGAATCAATTCAATTAAAAAATTCTCGGCTATCTGGGACCCGTTTCTTGCTTACCTAGACGACACCCGGGGGAAGGATGAGTAACTCACCCAGCTAATTTCTCATGGCCCTTGTTCGAGATCTAATGCACTCTTAAGCGCTCTGTACAGCCGGTAGCCTTTTACTATCATTTTATTTGTTTTGCTTTGTTGAGTTGTCTCATCGCCTTAAGAAAATGCCTCAAAATAAAGTATATATATATTTTTTTAAAAAGATATGAGGCGATATCTATGCCTTTAGAGAGACATCCACCTTTTCTCCCTCTACCCCAAAACAATTCTCACCCACAGAGTGCATATCCCTCTTCTGCGCACTGATATATTCTGAAAATAGGATGACATAGGAGGAAAGGATGGACAGGATTAAAAGTGACATGAAATGGATGAAATAGTAGACTGAAATATCCAGCAAAGGGCACAAAATCCATCTATGCACAGACAAAAACTACAAATGGATTAATTGACTAAAACTAAAGAGCTCAAAGGCTCAAGCTGATATCAAATAAAAAATTTGCTGCCCAAATAAACACTGGTCTACAGGTACGGACGCTTGACGTCCTTCACCGTAGGTGTTTCACACAACTCTGCGACAGGGAGATAAGTAACTCCAAAGAGACAGCGAGGGAAGCAGGCACAAGACACTCCATCATAAAGTGTGACGGAGAAACCTCCAAATGTGTCAGTTACTCTTTCGCAAAAGTGAAAATGTGTTTTCGCACCAGCTCAAGATGCCCAGACAACCTCAAGGTCTTGGCATCACTCGTGTGTCTGACAGCGGCCATTGCCATCCTAGGTCCCCGAGGCTGTCGCTAATAGTAATGAATCTTAATTTAAACTGCCATCGGGAGACCTCCAGAACG
The DNA here is from genome assembly GCA_900302305.1 of Polymixia japonica. Lineage (NCBI taxonomy): Eukaryota > Metazoa > Chordata > Actinopteri > Polymixiiformes > Polymixiidae > Polymixia > Polymixia japonica. The sequence continues at coordinate 4,792 of OMKK01090595.1, forward strand.
AGGCCACGGGCTGTCATAGCTAGTGTCTGAATGCCGTTGCCGCTGTTCTCAACGCACCACAACCCAGATAACAGGCCCAAATGAGCAGCGACACAGTTGGACTCACAGGCAACATATAAGTGAAGAGGGCAATGACTAAAAGCATCCTAAAACCCTTTTTGGCATGCTGTTTGAGATGTACATATATATATATATATATACATTTATATTGAGATGATGGAATGCTTGCCTATTTGCTTGTTTTGCTACGCTCCTTCCTCGTCAGTTGATGAATGATATATAATTTGTATAAACCCCAGGACAACGCAACAGTAATGACTGAGGTGGGTTAAAAGGTTGTAGCATTTGTTCAGTCCATTCTAATAAAAAGAAATTGGATGTATTCCATCCCAAAATTGTAATTCAGGTTAAGCCTATATCCATGAGTGTACCCAGCAGGCATATTTCCTGTTTGACATATTGAGAATTACTGACTGTGAGTGTTGTCTGTGTGACACAAAAACCTACTTCCCTGCTTCATAGCTGTTAAATATTTTAAAATGGTCCATATGAGCTGCACACAGAGGAACACATGGCTGAGCAGTAAAAGACAGGGTTGTGAGTCTGTTAGCTAGTCAAAATTATACGCATTTAGATTCATAACTTTCAGTTGGATGCCTGTTTACTTTAGTAGAAATGTTAGTGTGCGGCACGTTGCATACGAATCCGGTTGTAACACAGACAGAGCTGGAAACAGCTGAAAGCTCAGGCTACTTATATGCCGAAAAAGGGTCTAACAATAAAAATAATTAATTTAGCTTAAATTTGAGAACAAATATTATAAAAAAAACAATGCTTTAACTCATAAAAGAGAGGGCCATCTGAGTTACCTGCTGGACGCTGCTGGAGCTGTGCTGCACTGCAAACAACATCTTAACAAGTCATTTAGTCAAGTAATGAGCATCTAAATCTCGTTTGTCTTAAAATAAGTCGAGATGATCTGCCAGTGGGGTGAAATAATCTCACGTCAAATGCAGTTTCAAGTATGGATCACATTAGTTCAAAGAGCCTATTGGAATGTTAGTTTCTAATATGTCTGATTTATTAACTGATTTATTAATTGTATTATGTATATGCGTGTCTTTTCTGCTCTGATTTGATTGATTTTATGTAAATTGTTATCTGCTTGATATCTGTTTGATTCTGCTATCATGTGTTATGTAAATTTTACTGCTGTGAAGCGCCTTGAGCTACAACCCCTGTATGAAAAGCGCTATATAAATAAAGTTTATTATTATTATTATTCAGTATTCAAGTCAGTATTTTCAAATAAGGTGGACTTTCAATACTAGATTAAATCACTTGTTAAGATAGATATTGTTTGCAGTGTAAATAATGTAGGTGTTGACTGATTAAGACTGAAACTGGAGATCCCAGCTGTCTCCAGTGTCATACCAATGGGGTCCTATGCAGCTCCAGTTGTCTGTCCTGTGGAAGGTGTTGTATTAACAACTGAAGCTGTTTCCTCGCTCTGTACGGTGATTCTAGATTAAACCTAGCTAGATTATACTGTATATGTGTTCAACGAATTCAGAGTACTCATTAGAAACCTTGTCTGAATACTGTAGGGATAATTGTCAAGATCATTTGCTGGATCATGTCAGGGAAAATTATCTGTGGCATAAAGATAAAGCTACTCTAAATAACTTTTCCTTTTTTTTTTTTTTAAATAATCGTGCTTGAGACAAAGCTAATAACAGGTCTGTCAGTGTAGCTATGGTAGTTAGGGAAGTGTGGAGACTGAAGGCCAGGGAGCTAACCACATCAGAGAAGATACTTTCCACAGCAGCCCTCTGGGAAGAGCTGTTATTCGCCTGAATTGAAGATTGTTGCAGTAGTAAAGTTACCGACTGAGATGAAACTGAAGAAGGCTAGTTTGGTTCAATCCAGCATGGCAGACACAAATTGACTCTCTAATAGATTTGCTATTGAGATGCCAGTAAGTAGCCATAAAAATGATAGAAAAGGGCATAAAATAGATAAGTAATTAGGGAAGTAGGCATAAAATAGATTATTAGGAATGGGGATACATACTGTATAAACATAAAACAAAATGCTGGCTTGACCTGCCTTTACTTTAGTTGATACAGCCCACACTTTTAAGAAGAAATGGTGCAACCCTTAGAGAAACACCAGTTATCCAATTGAAACCATCTATTAGTTGAAAGGTGGAGTGAAAGCAAACAAAGAAAAGATCCTCTTAGAATGTGACACTTGCTGTCTTATAAAGTGAATGATGTATGCTCACAGGGATATATTGCTCATTAAATCAACTCATTAGAGTGTGAAAAGAACGGGGACATGACTGGATTTGTATACTTAGCAACCCTTGCAGTTAAGATACGTGATCATGTCATTGTGGCAGTGGGGTGTGGTCAAAGTGTCAGTTGAGAGCCAGGTGTGGCTCATCCAGGCAGCAGACATAGCTGCAAGAGGTGAGTCTGATTAACAGAGTGAGTATCTGAACTGCTTGCCTTTGGCTGAATCCAAATGTCTGGACTTCACCACTCTTGCAGACTCGCAGACTTTGCGGGCGGGTTCCCGGGAAGTCTGTGAGTGCTGAGGGCTGTCCAAACCCACAATTTATCCAGCCCACAAGGGGCCTCGAGCGGATTTTCTGCAGACTTCCGGAGAGTCCGCTTGGGGTGCAGACTTCACCAGACTTCGCTGATTTGATTACCCACAATTCACTGCAATACGGACGTGACATTGTAGTTTTTCCAATTGCCGACTAAAAAAACAGCCCTCGCAGACTTGACATGATGACGGTGAACACGTCACAGTACGTACGACTGAAGCCCGCGAGGGCTCAGTCTGCATGTCCAGAGGGTGTACATTTGGTTTGTCTCCTCCTCTCTTCCAGTGAAGCTGTGTCCAGACACACACACACACACACACACACACAGACTGTCACCTGATCGCCTGAAAAGGACAGAGCTATGGCATATACTGGGAGATACTATGCATATACAAAGTATGGAAATAATTACTTTCTGATGTCCAGATATACTGATCTCCCAGTATATCTTGAACAATCTTGCAGCTTGCACCATTGTGTATTTTTGTTGTGTGATGTACTGTAGCTGAGTAAATGGTAAATGGGCTGCATTTATATAGCGCTTTTCTAGTCTACCGACCACTCAAAGCACTTTTACGACGCATGCCTCACATTCACACACATATTTATACAGGTACAAGGTACCAACCTGCTCATCAGGAGCGGTTAGGGGTTCAGGGGTCAAGGACACTTCGACACACTCTCTGGAGGAGCCGGGAATCAAACCAGGAACCTTGCGATTACTAGACGACCCTCTCTAGCATGCCGCCCCATGGCTGAGAGTCTTGGACAGAGGAATGTCAATCAAGCGTGTTCATTAATTTTAGGACCACGCCCAGACAGTCCTCATAAAGGTCTGATCAGCTAATTCAGCTGTTTTTGAGCAGTATTTTATCGTATTTGATCAAATGTATCATGCTCCTAAATGTATGTATGCTCCTATAGAGGATGGGTCAAATGCAGAGGTGGAATTTCGTTATGCATGTACTTTTATAATGACAAATAAAGACTACTACTACTACTACTACTATTTATATTCATATTTTTTCTTTCAAACTTTGGTCGATGCTTAATATCACACTCAAGTTTGATATCATACATACATTGTGAGGATTTGAGGCTTTGTTTTCCAGGCGCATAAATATGCACCGTACCTGCCTCCTCCTTCCTGCAGAACCCCTGCAGTGACTGCGGCTTGTCACAGTCATGTGTGATCTAATGTCATGTGTTTTCCCCCACTGTATGTTCTACTGTAGGCTCCACACATGCACACACACACCCGCCCACGCATACACATCCAAAGTACTTTATCAACTGTTCTGCCTATCAAGAAGCCAAAGTCAATTCTGGTTTTTTTCCACCATCCAATCAATAGTAAAATGCCTCCAAGCCTTCTTGGCCTTAATCCTTCCCATCAGTCATTCTCCAAATGAAACTGCGAAATGGCTCTTTGCTTGTTATGTTCCATAAATTCTTATTTCATCTATAGTGTTTTGACGTATAGGTCTGTGCTCTGAATCACTTTAGTGATGAGAAATTATATAGAATCACCTATAAGGTCAGTGACTGACTTATAATCCTCGCTGCGTTAACTTTCTGCTTAGACAGCATATCGGTACTTACATTTCCACACGCACACCCACGTGCACGGACGCTGCCACACGTGACACACGCACACACGCGCGCACACACACACACGCGCACGTAAATGTATCAACAGTGTTCCGAGTTTTATTCGATGTTAGGATTGTTGTTGCAGCCGTCTTTTCTCCAGTTGCCTGCTTGCGTTTATTGGCGTCGAACGTGCGTTTCTCTAACGTCTTTGCTGTCGTATGATACGTGCGTTTCCCTTGCACGTTAACGAGGTAATCTAATCTAATCTCATATCGTTTGACCTCGCCTCGCCTCATTTGATCGTACCTAGTCTTGTCTCATCTCATAATGCACGTAAATAACATCTCCGTAATCCGAAAAAGAATGAACACGAGTACAAGCAAGCGATCGACAACAGTCTCTGTTCCACGGCCCGAGAAAGGACAATGACCTCCTACAGGTAAGACGTGTCCTGTCACCGTTGATGACTTTTTAGGCACATGGGAAATTCAATAAATGAAGCATGAAACTCAAAAGGCTCGAGTAAAACGTTCTAGGCCAAAAACAAGAGGTGCCCAAAGCGGCGGAATAATTTTCCACGGAGTCGTTAATACGAGCTGTCCTTCACCTCTTCGCCTGAGTGCACTGCACTACTTCCACAGATTAAATGGATAAGAGATCCTTGGACTCAATTCCAGTGGGGAGAAGTGCACTTATATGTGGTCTTATGCCAAATCACTGTTAAACAGCGACCCAGATGATGATCAAAGACCCAGCGCAGCTCTGGAACAATTCAAAAAGGGCCAGGGAGAGAAAAGCCGTGACATCAAAAGCTTTGCAATAACCTTGAGCGGACTGAAACAACATGGATCACATTCATAAGCGGTGTTGTCAATATTATGTCAAATTCAACAGTTCTTTTTTTATTTTTTTATTTTTTATTTTTAGAAAACTAACCTGCACGGACACGAACTGGAACCTTGGAAGATAGAACAGGACCATTATATAAGGTCACAACAGTCATGGATCCTGTGCCCAAATGGAGCCAAAAGTAACCTTACAGAATTATGGGACAGCTTTTTTTCTTAAGTCTTAAATAGAGCCACTGATTTAAAGTTTTCACTCAGACCCTAAGGATACTTACATACAATATTTTTTGTATGTATGCATTGTATGTAAAGAATTTTTGTATACTACATTTTCTACACTAGCAGATGATTGAAATCTCTTCCAGGCCGTTTCTCCTCTCGCATAATACTTACTCAGCATCACTGAAAGCCTGAGGATATACCTGCCATCCATCTCTAACACTGATGGCAGAGTGCCCAATATATATTAGCCTACTGACCACTTTTTATGAAACGGGATGATATATATACAGCCTGGGAGCATGGTCCTGTTGCAGCCTCTGTTTACAGGCAAGGACACTGTGGTACATTTTAGACGGTGAAGGTAAAGGACAATTCCTACATTTTATGCAGGATCGGGAAGCAGCGATAGCCGGTTGACACGTCGTGAGCAGACTGAAAGCGTATTACGGGAATACACAGTTGATAAAACGTGGCCTGCAAATCCACACGAGGGAGGGCATGACTAACACGATAACACGCAGCGTGGCATCAAAGCGTGCACCTTGTGATGTAAGCTCACAGGGGGATGGTCGCTGGTGAACATACAGGCCCACATGTGCACGGTTTATTCTCATCTGCTCCACGCACTCTTTATCAATCGCAGCTATAACAACCTTTCAACTAGATTAGACACGGGGGCATTGAAAAGCGAGCGCGTCACACGACGTGATCCAGTGACCGAGCACCACGCGTGAACTTGTCACCCGTCCCGTTTTCAAGGCAACGCCAAGCACGTTTTGCTGGTGGGGAATTTTCATTTTTTCATTTTTTTGCAATAGTGCTTTTGAGCGCTTGTAGACGTCGGGACACACGCTTGGTCCCCTATACTCACCGAATCCGACGCGTTTTTACGCAGCTGTTCCTCCTCGTCCGCCGCCACCGGCTCCACCACCAGCTTCTCGAAGCACGCCGAGCCGAGGGACGAGCTCTTCTGGTGGGACGCGATCAGCTGAGAGAGGTGCAGCTTGGGGCTGCCGTGCGTCGTCAGCTCAGGCTTGCTCCCGGTGGCTCCGGCGGCTGCGCCCAGATGTTGCGAGGGATGCCCGGCGCTGGTGCCGGGGGTCGAGTCGCCCCCGAGAGACTTGTCTCCCTCGAAAGGCGCCGGAGCGGAGCAGCACAGGTTCGGCTGAGACGACGAAAAGACTCGGTCCAACTGTTTCTTTTTCCTTTTGAACATCCACAGACCCGATTCCTTTTTGGTGCCCTCCGCGCCACCGGCGCTACGCCGCTCGGATCCGAGTTTAGGGCTCAGCCACGGCTTGGTTTTCTGTTGGAAATTCTTCCACATCCTCCGTTGGTAGGACAGAGATTCCGATCCCTTCGGGCTGCTCTCGTTTTTGGGTGTCTTACCATCCATGGTGCCTGTGCAGCAACCGGCCAGCCTGAGCGCTCTCTGTATAGTGAATGAATGTCACCGTTGGCTGATGCAGCTCGGTAGCACTTCCACTGATGATCAATTTAGAGCCAAAAAGGAGCCACAGAACAATATGAGTGGGGTGTTAGTCTTCCACGTGAAATAATGATCCCTCTCGGTTATTTGCTGCTGCTCCGTCAGAGATGTGAATCCCATGCCAAGTTGCAATATTTAATCGAAGCTTTATTTATCCTAACTGGTAAAGTTATAGCACGCTGTTCAGTCATTCTCTGTAGTCACTTCTTGTTGAAAAAGACAAAACAGATCCACAATCTGATATGAGCCGCACAGCTTATATGTAGCAGTTGTTGCTACTCTTAAACAGCCCAGGGTTTATGCCAACTTACCCCTTAATTGTTATATTCAAATACAGGATGAAGGGTGCAACGCGCCTCCCTCTGGCCAGACTTGTCATTTGACTGAATAATATGAACGCCCGTGATTGCGTAATGCAACCACACAATGCCCCCTGGAAATGTTTATACTTAAATTGCTCATTCCCTGTCGTTATCTCTCCCTCCCCCTATCTCTCTTCCCCTCTCTCTCGCTCTCTTTCTCTGTTCCTCTTTATCTCCCTCTGTCTCCCTGTCTTTCTCTGCTCCCCCGCTATTTCTCACTGTGTGTGTGTGTGTGTGCGTGTGTGTCTGTTTGTTGTGCAGTTTAATGTGTAACTCCTGAAATGTGAATAAATGCCGATTTCCCCATGGAGAAGTAGTGACAGAGGAATGATTTGCAAACAGAGCAGACCTATTTTCTATATAATACCATCTAGCAGCCCGGATAACACTCAAGACCGAGCAATCCGTTTTCATTAACGTTTTGAAGACGTACACAAACTTAGATGTAGAAACGTGGCTCTAGCTTTGTGTGTCCTTTGGATACTCCTACACTGAATTAATGTCCAGATATGTTACCCCTGCAAGTAGGTCAGGCTTCAGGAAATATTATCACCCAGTAAATGCAGCAAGGCACACAGGAGTCTCTTCTAATTTGGAGATGGGATGATGTGCTGCTGCATGCATAGTAACTCATCACCTTTTTGCTCTGAGTCCAGTGCCGTTTCTAGACTTTTTTGACTGGGGTGGCCCGAGTGCAGCACTGATTCATTCGAGGGTGGCAGGGGAGCTTTAGTTTGGACATGTTTTGGGGGCCCATTTGGCACGCCATGTGTTTCATGATGTTAAGCTTTGCTAGGTAATGTTAATAGATATGTCACTGACATTGTAGTTATGATGCTGATTAATTTATGTTATACAATGTAAATATGCTCCAAGCTAGATTCCTGGCTGACTAGAAAGCATTTTTGAAGTCAGTCACACCCAACTCCTGCGCTGATTTGAACCACAGAGTACATCAAGAAAAGTTCCGCCTTCAACCTGGTCGACGGCCAATCATAGACTAGAATATTTGGGTGGCCAATCAAATCTCCAGGGTGGCCTGTGCCCCGAAGCCCCCCACTGGCCCTGCCCCTGCCTGAGTCTTGTTTCAGTGCTGGCCTGCACCTTCCCTGGTCAACGCTCTCCCCACATGCACATGCACATGCACACAAGCAAACATGCACGCCCACAAACATGAGCGTACATACACACACGAATATGCACAGTTAACAGGAACATGGATTTCTCTCTCTCTCTCTCTCTCTCTCTCTCTCTCTCTCTCTGTCTGTCTCGCTGTCTCTCTATCTCTCTCTCGTTGTGATATGCCCACACACCAATACACACACACACACACACACACACACAAACCAAAGGCAACTGTGAAAACCATTTCTATTCCATCAAGTCAATTACATGAAAATGACAGGTCCATTCGTTTGCGTGATAATCCATCTCATCCCTCCTGAAAAGTAATACACTTCAATCAAGACAGGGAGAGCAAGGGCAACACAGTGACCTGTCCTGAACTCCTCGTTCAGTTAAGTAAATAGGGAGCTGGTCAGATGGGCCAAACAGTTCCATTAAGATGCTGTTGGCTAATATATAGGATTGGCATGCTGGCATGGATAATTGATGAGTCTGCACTGAGCAGGCCGCTCCTCTTAATAATGGTGTTGACAGCATTTTAATCCATAGTGTGTGAGGCTGTACACACAAACACACACACACACACACACACACACATGTCTCACTCATAACTCATTCAATCAGAGATAATTAGAATGTTCAATGGAATTTAGCTATCACCCAAAACATCTATTAAGTACATATTCTGTCAAATGGGGATGGAATAGCAAACAAATTATTTAAATGGAAACACTTATGCTCATTCTGCCACTGCTCGCTATTCAGTTTAGCATTTCTATATCCAGGACAGGGTTTTTTATTTTAGAAATTCCCTGTTCTACAGTCATACAAATGGGAGTACAACTGCAAATACAAATGGGGGTATTTTACTAACTGCCAAATGCAGTAAATGAGGTTTATTGCTTTGCTCAGAGATTAAATAAAAGTAGTTGCTGTGGGACGGGAGAGTGTTTCTCAATCACTTTCCCCTTTAAAATTGTCCCATCAGGACTGGGACTTGCGCTGGCACCCTTCTGGTGACCTTCTGGTGACCTTGTGGTGACTGCCATTGTTGCAGTGCAGGGAAGAGCTCTGTCAAAACATTTAGAAGTTAGTGGTTCTGTGGGTATTTTCTTTCCCTGATTTATTTAAATGCATGGGGATTTAAAACTATTTCCGTCTGACTCTGATAGTATTTTCAGATAATGTGTTACTTAAGCGCAAGTGCATTATAGTAATGGGTGTTTTATATTAGCTTCAGTTGCGTTGAAAGCTCTCCAAGTGTAGCGTTCTCTAGTGAGGCAGACCAGCACAGAAGACCTCTTGTTACTTCACTTCATAACAAATGGCACTTAATCTATACAAATAATTAATGGCAAATTACCACATATTGACCACATATTAACATTAACTGTTGTGAAAATAACTGCCAAGCACAATTCAATGTAACATGACACCAAAATGAAACCCAAGTGTTGAAAGAATATATTATTTAATTCCTTCACTTCACTTTTTTAACTGTTCTTACCAACTCAACACCCATCATCCCACATCAATGTTGTATAACACTGAGTTACTACTAGGTTATATAACATTTTTTTAAACCTGTATCCTTGGGAATTGCTATTTTGTGGATTTTATCAAAGCCCCAGAATTTTTTTTACTGTAGTTTCAATACAAGTGTAAAAATATAAGCTTATTTCCTGGTTTGCTGAGCTAAACTGCTATAGTATATAAACACCAATGTCACGTTACTGTGTTGATGAGTTTACACTGGCAGGCACACCCTACTGAGCAGTTACCAAGTGACAGTCACAAACACATGAACTCAGCCGGCCAAGGAAAAGCACTGGCTTGTGAGTATTCTCAAAAAAGTTGATTTGTTTTTCAAATCTACTTTTTTATTTAAGAAAAGGCTAAAGGTATGAAATTGTGTGAAAAATGTTTAAAGGGTCTGGCTTAAAGAAGGTATTTTATATATTATTTTACTTGAACTATCCAAAAGGTAGCTGTGATAATACATTTAACAAAAATGTTTCTTTAGTAGAAAACTAACAAAAAAAAAGCAAAATGTCATTTCTTTCTTTTTTAGACAATCCTTTTCATATCACACTAGGCAATGTTACAGCCCTATCAGAATTACAGCAGGTAACTTAATTTATTTATTTTTGTTGACGATAATAATATTCTGCCAGTTACCAACACATCAATTTTTCATTTACATCTCTGTGTGCTAATTCAGCTATGCTAAATTCACTCTGAAAGATAGAAAAGTTCTATTTACCCTGTTGTTGGGATGGAAATCAGTTTGGGAACCACTGGCAACCTCTCCGACACAGCTGCAAATCACCTTGATCAAATAAATCCTTAATCCACAATAGCATCAGATGGCGTGATGCAGACTGCACAGAGACATGAAGTCAATGTGAGATCTGGTTTGCGGATGACCTTAGGGTTTGAAAACAAATGCACGGTATCCCAACTTGTCTTCATTATACTTTGGATGCATGCTTTATTGGATTATAAACAGATTTTTTCCTGATTTATTGCTGTGCATCCATAACCACAAAATGTAAACTTGATTTAACATTTTGCAGCTCTTACAAGTCGGCAATACATACATTATCATCAAATATAATTTCATATAAAAAAAGCATTATCCAAGTGAATGAACAGACACATGAATATATGAATGATCTTGAGCGTGCGACATTTCCTAATCAGATATGTTGCTTTCTCTAGATCTTTACCTCCCATTAGGGCTGATGTCTTGGAGGGCCGTGTGAGCGGTCAGGAGAGGACGCAGGCCGTGCTGCTGGACCAGGCTGTGAGGATCAAGGAGGAGGTGACAGCCAGCCTGCAGTCCACTCAGGGCTCCGTCCAGGTTGAGGCCCTTTCCCGCAGGCTGATGGAGAACCACGTACGCACCATCGCACGCATCGTCAAACGTCTCGGCGCTGACGTACAGGTACGCACGTGGCTGGGTAGAGTACACGTGCGGTTAGGTAAGTGTACGTGAGCGTGTCGAGTGGGTTAGCACATGTCCTCAGCAAGTAAACTATGCTATTGATTAATGCACCGTAGTCAAGTATCCTGCAGCAGCTCTATTCATTAGTCAGTTTTCTGGTAGATATCTGAGCTCTCATGTCCTGGGAATAAACTCAAAAGTGATGTGATACAGCGTGTGTCTCTGTGGACGTCTGCTTTGTGTATCAAGGTCTCTTTTTTCCACTATTTTATTTCTTTCTCTCTGTCTCCCTCACCCTTTTAACCTCTCACTCACAAATTCCTCGCCATTTCTCTTTTGATCTTTGTCCTATGTGCACGCGCACACGCACGCACACACACACACACACACATACACACACACACACATATACACACACACACAGCTGATTTGATTACACTTGAAATGGCATAGAGCCTGTCCAAAGCCTGCCTGAATCTCATCAATCGCTTATGGCCATGTCGCCCGTATAAGCAAAAAAGATCAGTAAAATAAATATCGTAGCCTTCTGAAATGCTTGCCGTTTAGTGCTTGCCACTAAGACTTATTGCACGTTAGCTGAGTAGTGCATGGAAATATGATTAATTAAATAATCATTGTTTGGGGTAATCTTTGGCAATATCACTAAAAACTGCCTTATGCAAACAGGGTTCACACAGTAGATGACATAAAAGGCTTTGTTTGTCCATCCCATGACCTCATTGATACTAACAGTGACTGATGTTCTTTAAAATGATTGTAATAATTCCTTTCAGATAATTCTGCACATGCATGTTAGCCGTAGCATTAAGCTGAGCTGTGACGTGAATACTCTGTGTGTGTACGTGAAGCTAGCCTAGATCAGATAGACATTAATGAGCCAGGGGCATATCCCTGTGATGCTGGGTTAGCAGAGTCTGATGCAATCGAATGGGCCCTGCCATGTAGAGTGATTATCTATGCAGGATGTGTAGGGAGGCAGGACCACATCTCTGGCGGTTTCTAGTTGTCTCCCATAGCAAAGGACAGAAGGAAATCCACCCACACTGTGTTTTCACATTATTTAAACTGAGGAGAGGCAGGGAGAAGCATTATCACGGACCTGAGAGCACCAAGACAAGTTGTCCAAGCTCTGTCTTTTACAGGCAGTGTATCAGATATGGAGAGAGATTTAGGGTCAGCTATCTAAGACCTTACATCACACAGTCCTATCTGCATCTTACAGCTCGGGTTTCCTGCCTGGCCAAAAGTTCATAAATACATACAATGCAATAAACAAACACATCTCTTCATTTTCATTTTTCATCACAAAAGCAAAAACAAAATGAACTGTGCATATATCTGGCTGTGTACTGTGACAACTGTGAACAGGCGCTGGAAAGCCAGATCGCCCAGAGGGACTCAGTCAACTGTGGAACCTCGTTTGCTGTGCAGAGTCTAGACCAGAAAAACCTGGCTGGGATTGGAGACCTGAGAGGCAGAGTGGCCAGGTATACACACCAGAATGAGGTATACACACCAGAATGAAGTATACACACCAGAATGAGATATACACACCAGAATGAGGTATACACACCAGAATGAGGTATACACACCAGAATGAAGTATACACACCAGAATGAGATATACACACCAGAATGAGGTATACACACCAGAATGAGGTATACACACCAGAATGTGGTATACACACCAGAATGAAGTATACACACCAGAATGAGGTATACACACCAGAATGAGGTATACACACCAGAATTAGGTATACACACCAGAATGAAGTATACACACCAGAGTGTGGTCGCCGGTTGAAGCATGGTATCCCCTAGCAGGCTAGCAGGCC
>OMKK01090597.1:1540-18239 GCA_900302305.1 Polymixia japonica
CAGGGAGGTGGGTGGGAGGGGGGGAGATAGAGAGATAGAGAGAGAAATCAACTTCTGCATCAGCTGCACGCTGTTTCAGTATTTGCGTTGTAATTGGGCAACCGCATCAGACTATGATAGCAGTAATTTGCTGCCTGGAAGCTATTGCAACATTATACCTAATATCGTTCATCATTTACAAAAGTGTTCAGGATTTCACACAACAAGTAGGGCAAAATTAAAGGGATGTGTTTATCCAGTTCTTGCTCATTGTGACATGAACAAAGCCCCCCGCTGCCTTCTATAATCTAATGTGCTTTTATTTACATTACCTTATATTTGATTTTACACCTCAGCCGCCCACAAACAAAACTGCAATATCATTGCCAAGTGGAGCTGACTTGATTACCATAATATGCTAACCAGTTTCTGTAGACAGAGACTGTGCCATCATTCACCAGGTAGTTTATGCAGTTACGCTCTGTACATAAATGCACAAATGCTAACCTGCTCTAACTGGATTCTCTCCAACCCTGGCACATTTGAAGCTGTTCTTTTTTGCATTGAACTTTACAGACGCTGTGCTTTGCTTAATTTTTTTGACACATCATGAAAGATCCAGTACAAATTTTTGGAAGGGTTAGCTATACGGCCTTAATGAGACCATGCCACTCAAGTGAAAGGATGGAAAGCCATGTTGGGCCAACAACCAAAGGCCTTCCATAAATAACACTATCATTATATATAATACCATCATTTACCATAATACTTGGTGACTATTGTACACAATCTATCAGTCTTTAATTTTCCACATAATAAATTACCTTATGGAGTTCCTATCACCATTTAATTTTATTTATTTATGTTTGATCCCTAAGGGGGAATCATGGGGAATTTTTTGCTTGAACCCATCCACAGCGAGGTCAGAGGTCATGAGCGCCCCTGGAGCTGTGATGAATTATGTTTCCTGCTCAAGAACACTTCAGCAAGGCAGATGCTTGCCACCATAGACATCTGAACTCAGATCTTCCAATTGAAGGACGCTCTCTCTACTTACTACACCAATCACCACTATTGTCAAAAAGATACATTCATATATTTATGTATCTGGTCCCCACTTTGTGCTGTAAAAGGAATTGGATACAAGTTATATTTATTAATCAAGGTCTTTCCTCTTTTGGAGTGCGGAAGGGAGGTCTGTTGGGACAGTCGTATCCATAGCAACAGGATTATCATTTCTCTGGATGAGCTACGGAGCATCAGTTACATAACGCGGCCGGTCTTGGAGGCATCTCTGATGTTGTTTTGCTTGAGTAAGCTCTTTAGGGCTAAAGCCTCTGAGATATACTGGATGTAGATCTCTCTCTGTAGATGCATAACGTGACTAAAAACATAAGTTATGTATTTGTGTGGCCAGTGGCTTCCCAGTATAATCCTTTTGTTTACACTGTACTCTGCAAAGCACATCAGTTCTGAAGAACTTAAGGAATTGATAAATGTTATTGCCAGTGTTTACAACTATCCAATCAGTATTTGTGAACCAAATCACAGAACTAAGAACTTTTAAACCAATGTTTTCAAGATCTAACTTAGATGTTCTGTGGCAATGGCTGAAAGACTGATTTTATCCTATATTATCGATCTAATATATGATTATGTTATCCTATATATTTGGATATATTTCCTTTATTAGGTTGCCTCTCTTGGTGTGTCAGTTCTGAACGAGAAAATGTACATTTATCCTCATAGGATTTATTGATCGGGCTTCCTTAAACATATGAAGAACATATATAAAAATGTGTACCTGTCTGGTATTCCCACTTCTCAAGTCTCTTCAAGATTCACAACTTCCTCCATGGATTACTGCAAATTTCAGTCAGTCCTTATTTGAACTCAACTCTGTTTTTAAGTACATAAGATAAGTACATAGGCTGGTGGCGAGGGGCGTACAGTTGATGGGTCTAGGGACGAGGGGGGCCAAGCAGCTGGTTAGATCTTATTTAGTCAGCTGTTATTGGCTGCATGCAGCGAAAAAAACACTGAGTTTTTTTGTATCTGTGAGACAGATTTTTTTTTTATTTGTTGTCAAGAGAGAGAAAATCTTGGATCAGATCTTGGACATCTGCGTCAGTATCATTTGTGGCAGGGTGTTGACGCAGATATATAACTATCAGGTGTGTGTGTGTGTGGGCGCGTGTGTATGTGTGTGTGTGTGTGTGCGCGCACGTGTGTGTGTGCGCGTGTGCTTGCAAAAGCTCATTGGTGTTAGAGTAAGAACTAGAGTGACTGATATCGCCTACAGCACCATGTTTGAAATTCAGTGAACAATAGGTTAGGGTTACCAAAAATATAGATTATGTTGCTCAAACTGTTTTGCCTCTAGGATCGTAACTATCCCCTCTGGTCATTCCCATTGGATCCAACATGGGCTATTATAAGTTCTCTTTCGTTGACATTTTGCACCCAAAAAAAGGCTTGTACAAAAGTATCTCATGAAATGTGAGAGTTTTATTTTGGCGACCCCTTGAGTTTCCTCGTGGTGTTATTTATTTTTACGTGGCATTTGCAAAGCCAACCGCTCGTTGCTGTTTGGTTTTTTTCAAAGCCCGGCAACTACACACTTGCATTTGTTTACAAAGCTCAGTGCAAAAAGAAGCAAGACCCGAACCAAAAAAAGTTGAAAAACCGTTGGTCCTTCTGTTGTCGTGGGAGATCGTACCCGAGTGGCACACGATTACATAGTGAACACGTGTCCAGGGAACCAATGTTAACGCCGATGATGTCATTCTTCCACAGCCATTACAATATGTAATCAAATTTATTTTATAATGATATGTTAAAGAAAAAATCCTGTCTAGTGACCTTAAGTAACACTTTTCACAAAACACAACAATTGTGGTTAGTAGCAGCAGCAACAGACCACCAATAAAGCTATCAAACCAATAGGCAAGCATGTAGTATGCACCAACTACCACTCTGTTACCACAGTAGGCCTACACAGGCTGTGACCCAGACCACTCACAATACACTCCCAACTGACTGTTAGTGGTTTCAGAAGGGAAGTCATTGTCTCACCCAACATCCCCCACATGAGTCACACAGAGCAAACAGACTTAAACGTCATAAACTATACGTTTCTAAACTTCCCGCAGATGGTTGAGATTTGATATAGACTCCTGCTGTATAAAAATCTGACAGTTAGAGAATATAACTCTAAATTTAAACGTGAAATGTGTAATATTTTCTACCCACTAGAGGGCGCTTGTGTTCACTGCTTGTTCAACTGAAAACATTGAAAATGGCGGTTTAGATGCAACAGCCACCTTTTGGTGCTGCACTGAGCGAGCCCGGCGTTGACGAAGTCAAGTTTTCGTTCACTGGAGACACGCTGACTGAACTGGCAACAACCAAACTGAGAGATGACCGTGGGAAGGCGGTAGCTAGCACAGGCTGTATCCAGGGTCCGGCTGAACTAGCTGAAAAAACTTATTAAAAAACGCATTATTTGTGCGGATGTCTTAGCTTTGTTTAATTGTTTCGTTAAGTACAAAAGTTACATATATGACCTTTAAATTTAATCCATGGTTCGGAAAGTTGTATCGTAAATTTGTGAATTAGGCCCTGCTCAGTATTTGTATTGCCTGGCATGTTGGGAATATTTACAAATGAGACATAAAGTCTTCCCTCTATGCTGTGAAACTTAAAAGTTTAGGAACACTGGAAAAGGAAAAAGAGTATAAAGACCCATAAAGAGTTCTTGTTAAAAAAAAAAAAAAGAGTCAAGAGTTCTAACAGCAGATCCATTTAGTCTAAAACTTTCCATCAAACTCTCTCTAAACTGCATGTAGTAATTACCTTTCACAGAGCAACAGCTTGCCGGTCTTATTAGCGATAGCATTTGTGTGTTGTTTGGGTGTGTGTTCATGTGTGTACAGTACACGTGTGTGTAGACACGTGTGTGTGTGTGTGTGTGCGCGTGTGTGTTGTTATGTAAACGTGTATAGGTGTGTATGTGGTACATTGTGTGCGCTCACTAGTACACACGCACACATGTAATTGTATGCTTTCATATGCCAGTCAGAGCGTGTAGTCATGTCTCTTTATAAAGTGCATTGTTTATGCATGTGTGTGTGCGTGTGTGTGTGTGTGTGTGTGTGTGTGTGTGTGTGTGTGTGTACAGTACATGCCTGTGTGCGTTTCTGTTTCAAAAAGGATGTTGGACCAGTTTATTTTTCCTTGGTGCTATCACAATAGCATTGGAACTGCAACACACAATTATACACAAGCACCAGATGCATGTAAGATGTTTGTAACAGCTGTCCACAGGAGGCTTTCTGAAAAAGAAAGAAAATAGAATAAAAAGATACGAAAGGAAAGTAAAAATACATCCACAAGTACATCCACAAAAATCCAGGTGTGTCTATACAGGGGTGTTAGGTGTGAGAACAGTGTTGTTTCTCTTTTAGCCATGATTTAACACCTCTATTGAAAACATTAAAATTGTGTTGCATTTTCAACCCAGTGGGTAGACAGTTCCCTGAGTTCATCACGAGAATCCATCTTGTTGGGTTTGAAGTTAATGTGATTGTGGCTGAACCTCAGTCTTTTTGGACCAATCAGCGTCCTATGAGTAACTAGTGGCAGCTATGGGCGTGGTTTAGCCCATGATAGACAGATGGTTCATCCAATCGCCTGCCAAGTATTTTTTGAAAGTGCCTGCTCTTTCCAAACAGTTTCCATGGACGACTTCTCAGATAGTTCTATGTAACAAACCATCTGGCGAGCCAGGTTAGCATGACCATGTGGGCATTTAAAAATAAGCTTTAGGTTGGAATAGCTTATGAAGCTTTTAAAGCTAAAGATATTGTGTTTCTCCAAGATGGGACAATGGCGCCACCTCATTGGTTTTTTGTCCATGATTTTTATTGTCTGGTTATAGTCATATGATGGGTTTTATAGGGGATTGTGAGGCTTGTGTCCAGGTAGTGCTGCAGTATGATAGGTGTGAGAATATCATGGCAGACATGTAGAACTGTGCTGTGCTCTACCTGATGAGTGTGAAGCAGTTGAGATTTCACTTTTTTGCAAATATTTGTTTGTTTATCATTTGTTTATCAAATCTTAGATGTGAGTCTAAGATGAATCATCTTCAGTTCATCTAAGTACTTGTAAAACTTTTTGGCGTTTGTGTGTGTTTGTGCCAGGATCTGTGTATATCACCATGACTAATCAATGCGTAAGTTGAGCTCTTACTGAGGTGAGACACAGCAAGGCAGAGTCATCTCACTATCTGAAGTGGGAATTGAATGTACTGACTCCTGTTATGGTAGCAAACTGTTCAAAGAGAGCAAAGGCAATTCATTTTGTGACTGATGTTCAAAAGGGTTTTTTACATGTGCAAGAGATACAATGCAGAACATCACCATATAAAGTAAACACCACATAAGTTAACAGAAATATGATCCTTAGTATATATGTTTTCTCTCTCTTCATAAAATTCTCTCATGACATTGAGTCCTTCCTCGGTTTCGCTGATGAGTCATATTCCTTTTCACAATGCAGGCAGCACAGCAGACTCACTCAAATATTTCTATGGCAACTAATTGGTGGTTTGTTCCCTTAAGAAGCAAAAGTGATCATGCTCAAACCGTGGGACAATCTGACAGCAATCAAACTGTAAGATAAACAAGGGCAAACTAGATGGATTAGTCACTAGAATCCCTGGCAATGTTCCCTCTGACTACAAAATATCAAAACTTCATCTTTTGTGACTCTGACGTCTGACTTTAGTGTGACATTGTAGAAGAATGGAAGTACCTCAGGTGTTGTACAACCGAAGGCGGACGTCTTCGCTGCCTTTGTTACCGCCGTTATTTGACAGTTTTACCTCCTTACCTCCTGCTCTGTCAAACAGAGTAAAAGTATTCTTTATTACAGACACAGGTAAACCAAAAACTCAATCAGAGGCTCCGTATTGCAAAAATAAGCAAAGCAAACAAATAAATAATACTGAATCAACCATAATAAATACATACGTGCTGTTTATTGTTGTTGTTTCAGCGGTGAGCTACATCCCAGAGAAGGTTCTGGTACGACCGGGGGAGAACGTAACAGTGTATTGCCTGTTCAACGACCACAGCAGCAACGCCAGCGCGGCCGTCTGGAATCTCAACTTCAAACATCGCCTTCCCAGCAGCCAGTACAGCCCGCTCAACCGGCGGGTACGTACCCCTCCGTACCAAACGCAACCGGCTTCTCCGCCGATTCCTTTTAGAAATAAGGTGGTACGGTTACACAAAGGGTTTAGCTGCAGCGGGCAGCGTGCGGATCACACCGGCGCTTGTAGCGATCTGGACTCATTTGTTTTGTTGATCCACCAGGTGAGCCAGATCACAGTGCGTTCGTCGGAGGAGAGGATGTACGACCTGCTGCAGTGCACTCCCATGTGGGGCGGCCCCTACAGCCAGGTGTATGTAGAAGGTGAGGTCTGAATGCACCCACACTGACAGATATATACGTATATATATATATACATATACAGTATATCTCATATGCTATGTTGTATGCTGATGATTACATGTCAGTTTGGGTCAGTTTGTTCATTCATGATGGTTATACATTGTAAAATGGATGAATGTGTTTTTCAGGTGTTGCTATTGATATAAGCTGTGAGACCAACGGTTATATTGATGCTATGACCTGCAGCTGGAGAAACATACATTTGACCAAACTCAATTTCATGTCCAGGTAAACACAACCTAAAGTAATATATTTATCTTACCGTGTCATTTCGTACAGCATATCTCTATACGCCTGCCACCTGTGACCTTATTAAATCAAGTGTTAATCAACACTGAGAATACAAGCTACTGAACACAGATTACACAATTTATTGGTGAAACACAGTAGTATCAGTAACAGACATACTGTTACAACATATTGCACATCATCTGCAATACAGCATGTTATTGAGTCTCCTCAGTCAGAATCTGCATTACTTTCTCAGTTTTTCTATTGTGTTTGTGTTTGATCTTTGGAAAATAGGATCAACCCTCCTCTAGAAAAGCTTGTGTTGAATATTAATGACCAAAACACAAACGGCTTCTTTGCCAACAACCACCTTGACATTATTTTACTGTCTCTCTTCCTTCTGTCCCATTATGTATTTGTTCTACTTCAGCTTCCCATCCATTGAATATACTTTATATGTGTCAATAAGTGTATAGTTCAATCTGAGAGTTTGTTGAAGAATTCCAGTTCAAATGTATATTACTTAAAGTGGCAATCTCGAAGATCTCAGAAGATTTTCATTTAAATAAATGTCAGTTAAGTCACTATCTATCGCTGAATAAGGTAACACAATGGTGATTGAGCCTATTTTTGCACGTGGTTTATTCATCCACTTCCACATGTTCCTTGCAGGTGGGCAGACCTGCAGTGCGACGTAATGGAGGAGAGGGAGAGAGCAGGACAGGAGGTGGGGGAGATGGGGCAGGCGACCTGCGCATCAGGCAGTCTGAGAGACAGAGTGAGGAGCTGCACCATCCAGCCTCTGAGGATGAACTGCTACAAACTGTGGCTGGAGGTGGACTCTGCGCTGGGTCCCGTCAGGTCCAGACCCATATACATCACACCCACAGACCACGGTGAGCCGGGGACACGCCCTCAGGATGCTACCTGTGTGTGTGTGTGTGTGTGTGTCTGTGTGCGTGTGCGTGCGTGCGTGTGCCTCAAGCTCAGCTTTTACTGTGGATTGTGGCCTATGATGGTGACAAAATGGTTTTCATGGAATTTTAATCATGTCTTGTCATGGAAGGTAGCATTGCTTAATTCATGGGAATGTATGGAAGTTGGAATGTTTACGTACCACTGGAGCTTTTCTGTCCAACGATGCTTTTGGCTTGGTAATTTACTGGCTTAAAACAATGCTAAATTCCATGATCGCGTTTGTTAAAAGTTTAGAAAACAACTATCAAAGGGGGTTCCAGCCAAATGATGTTTTAAGTATACTATAAGTTATTGGTTTTAATTCTGTGGCCTTTTCCCATCCTAATTTCTATGTAGTGAAACCCCATGCGCCATCTAACGTGAAGGCAGTGAGCCAAACCAGCGGGGTCCTGATGGTGACGTGGGAGCCTCCCATGCTTCCTGTAGAAGGACTCCAGTGCCAGTTTCGTTACTACTCAACCTTCACTGTGAGAGCCGAGCCAGAGTGGAAGGTAAGGTTCTCTGTTAGACCCTGTTAGTCTACTGTGTTAGTCTACTGTGTTAGTCTACTGTGTTAGTCTACTCTGTTAGTCTACTGTGTTAGTCTACTCTGTTAGTCTACTGTGTTAGTCTACTGTGTTAGTCTACTCTGTTAGTCTACTGTGTTAGTCTACTCTGTTAGTCTACTGTGTTAGTCTACTGTGTTAGTCTACTGTGTTAGTCTACTCTGTTAGTCTACTGTGTTAGTCTACTGTGTTAGTCTACTGTGTTAGTTCCTTGCTGAGAAACATGTTGTGCTTGCAGGTCCAGGGTCTGCGGCGGGCGTCCTGGGCGGAGGCTGCGGTTCCAGACATGTGTGGTGTGTATGTGGTGCAGGCCCGCTGCATGCACACCAACGGAACCCGCTACTGGAGCGACTGGAGCGAGTCTGTCTTATCCACAACCCAAAACAGCAGAGGTAAACTACTTACAGTATAACTCAACCCCGTCACGTCTCCCAGGTGGTTGTATACAGACTTATTCCTAGCTTGTTTTTTCTTTTTAAATTATACCAGAAAATATAATGTAGCCATGATTAGCCTGAGTATGGTTTTGAGACTGCTTCTGATTGGTAGGATTCGTAAGGTTACAGCCAATCCAGGCTGCTCAGCAGTTGGTCTTTGGATGTCTTAAAAAATATAAATATTGAAACATTTTAAATTAAAAAAGTAAAAATTGAATTAATTCTGTTAAACCTGAGGAAGTGTAAAGAATGTGGTGAACGGATTAAGGTTGTGATAGATGTAACCTTTTGATGACCCCTGACCCCTGCAGTCATAGCTGATCTTCTTCTTGTTTGACCTCTAATGGGACATGGTGCTCACATACAGATACATGTCCTCACCTCCACTATCATCTCTATCTCTAATGACCTCTTAAGTAAATGCTGTGTCATGTGATTGTGTTTTACCCCTTCAGCTCCTGAGCATGGACCTGATTTCTGGAGAGTCCTTCAGGAGGATCCATACAGAAACCAGACCACTGTCACCCTGTTATTTAAGGTACACAAAACCAAGTAAAATAGTAGCCTGTCTTATAAGGCAAGGGATCATTTAAGAACGCAACAAAATAAGATAAAACATTTTAAATGTAATTTCCCCTCCTCTGTCCAGCGTGTACAGCATCTCCCAATAGCAGGGCAGTCCTACTGTGTGGACGGATTTGTAGTTCAACACCAGACCTCCGGGGGCGCTGTGACCACTGAGCGGATAGACCGGGGTCGCCCCTACAGCTTCGAGTGGAACCAGGAGGTCCACACTGTGACTGTGCAGGCCTACAACAGTCTGGGGAGCTCCACTAACAACATCAACATGACACTGGAGAGACAGCCCAAACGTGAGTCCGCTGGGGCTCCTGAGGGATGGCTGGAAAAGAGACACGTCTCCTGTACTCTGTTTAATCTTCATCCCTTCTAATCTAGTATTATGCAGTATTAGCTGCTGTACTGTAAACTTAACCTACCTCTACTCACACACACACACATTGCACATTAGTACTGCAGGATCATCCGAACCTTTCCTCTTGGTGACAGAGCAACAGTGCAGTTCTGCAGCTGCTCTACATAATGTAAATAACACATAGTCTTCATGAGCTGAGCTGCAGCCTGAACACCTGGTGTTGCAGTGTGGACACATAACAGAGACTGTTGTACAAAGGTGTTTGATTTGTCATTTAAAGATGGGTCTGTAGCTCCACTTTAAAAGATAGTTCAACAGCCTCTGCCTGCTATCCTGTTGTGCTCTAAAGATTATTTTCTGTGATATGATTAATCATTTTTCGTCTTGTTCATTGTTTTTTGTCGTTTTTCATTGAAAGTTTAATTCAAAACATGACGATTCACGTGACGTACTGCTAACTCCGACTAACTCCATAAAATATATTTCTTAGAAATGTCCATTGGGTAACCAGTGTTGAGGTTTAAAAGATAATTAGACCGCCCCTGCCTCGTATCCTGTTGTGCTCTGAAAAGGGAAATCAAATGTCAGTCTGTAGGTTCTAGTCCATTATTTTCCATGATATGATTAATAATTTTTGTCTTTGTTTTTCATCGAAAGTTTCATTCAAAACATGAAAACTCACGCGACGTTCTGCTAACTCCGACTGTCTGAGATGACGCTGTCCTGCTCATTCTGTTCAGGTTTTGCCAGTGTCCTCTGAGAAATATATTTCGTAGAAACATTAGGTTACCAGTGTAGAGGTTGGTGAACACACACCTGCTGGAACCAACAGGAAAGGTAGTGGTTTGTACTCTGTGGTTTCCTGTCATTTTACATTGAGAGGCAATAACAGCCACTCATTAGACAATAACGCTACAAAATATGTCCATGAGATGAAATCCCAGCGGGTTGAGGCCATTACAGCCATGTTGACGTATGTGGTTAGTAACTCTAATAGAATGAAACATGGTAGAGCTCTTAATGACAGCACTCCATGTAGCACTCTGGGACGTCTGTGTGTGTGTGTGTGTGTGTGTGTGTGTGTGTGTGTGTGTGTGTTTGTGCATCTGTGTGCTTGTATTAGTGATTGTATGTCTCTGCCATCTCTCCCATAATTTAGAATATTATTTATATTATCATGTTTATTTTCATTAAACACCTAATTGTCAACACTGTTTACAGGTTTTCCATAAAAAGGCCTAGTTTCATTAGTTCATTTTTTTGACAGGAAAACTGTTTTTAAAGGTGAATTTAAAACTGATTTAATGTCTTCCTACAAATGTCCACCAATATTTAGAGAAATCCAGGCAACAAACCTGTGACCCAAAAAAACAGAGAAACTATATTATTACTATAATTTGTCTTTGTTTTGTCTACTTCCTGGTTGACCTGGAGGCCTGGATGATCTTCTTCATGCTGTATTAGTCCTGTGTTTTCCCTGATATGCTATTTTGCTTGTATGTTTCAGTTTCTAATGAACCATATGTTTTAAGTTGTGCCTGATATTTAGGTAAAGGCTGTTTATTAACTTAGTTATTGTTCTTATTATGGTTTCTCTCTCCTCTCCTCTCCTCTCCTCTCCTCTCCTCTCCTATCCTCTTCTCTTCTCTTCTCTCTATCGCAGGCCACTGTGTGCAGCTGTTCCAGGTGTCAGTTATCAACAGTACCTGTGTGTCTCTAACATGGAGCTTGTTAGACAACAGCTCTGTGCCTCTGTTCATGGTGGTCCAGTGGGCGGCACACAGGCAACAGGACGCTGACAGACACAACATCCAGGGAGGTGAAACCTGGGCCAGGGTCCCCTACACTGACCGTCCCCTCTATCTGAGAGGTAACTTCTTCTGAATCCCCTCTTCTCTCTCTCTCTGCTGTGTTATGTTCAAATAAAGAAGAAATCCCTTAAAAGGGGAAAAAAGTAATCTAATTCCACAATTTCACAGGTGATTTCTTTGGCTCAGAGGAGTATGTCTTCACCTTGTACCCTGTGTTTGCTGATGGAGAAGGGGAGCCTGTGTACACTACACGTAAGCTTTACTTTCAGTGTCAAACTGCATGTATTTTAAAGAGGTACTGTAACACTTAAATGTATTTTTTGAGCTGTAAACTAAATTATATGACTGTACTGTGATGAAACGCATCAATGCTGGTGTTAATATTGACATTGACACCGAGTTTATAAAAATTGGCATTTCATGGGTTGAAAATGGCTCAATGCGCCATCTGCTGTTTTAAGGCAGCCTGAGCTGAAACCAGGAGCTGTGTGACATGACACCCTTGTGATCTTATATAGTCTGTTTTCAATGCCCCCAGCCCCACCACGGGGCTGTCAAACCTGTAAACATGGGGACCATGTCAGCATACAATTGCAGTAAATTAACAAAAATGGTTGAACTGGAGATGCAACCTTTCTGCAGGACACGTCCATTGTGTGTTATCAGGTGTTGACTTTGCCTCCCCTCTCGTAGCCACAAGAGGAGACCCTGCAGCCTACATGCTGCTGATGATCATCACCTTCCTGTCGGTCGTCCTGTTTGTCACGCTGCTTCTCTCCCAAAACCAGTAAATACACCTCGTCTCCCGGGAAAACACACTGCAATGAACAAAGATCCTGCTCTTCAGGAATTACACTGAATTAAGCTTCACTCTCAGAATGATTCTGTTTTAAAGTGTCAATCTCGAAGATCTCAGAAGATTTTCATTTAAATAAAGGTCTGTTAAGTCGCTATCTATCTATAATGAGGTAACATAATGGTGATTGAGCCTATGACCCACTGATGAAAGTCCTTGTATTTGCAGTATTATGAGTATTAAGAACCAGGTGTCTGTGGCGACTTTCCCGCCATGCATTCAAATTAGCGTTAGTGACACATTTTCTCTTTGAAATGAGGTCCAATTACACACCTGCAATTACCACTTTTCGCCATAGGTGGCGCCAAAGACAACAAAATGGAGATCTTCAAGCTTGCTACTTTAAGTAATATAAGGAGGTTTGAATATGTTTAATGTTCAATGTTACAAAATTTGTCAACCCAAAAAAGTACATTTAAAACTTTTAATTTGGGTAAAAAAAACAACAGGAAAATTCGAGTTATGAGTTTAGAATTTTGAGGCTTTTTAAAAATTGTATGAGGTTTTTAAGTGATCTAACAAGATATGCACGAGATACCTTTATAAAGTAGACCTGCCAGCTGTATTCTTTGAAGTTGTGCTGATAGCAATTTAATCATCAAGAAAAGCGTGAAGAAGAAGATGAAGCCTGACACCGCAGAGAGGATCGATGAGTCTCGTCTCCAGGGGTCGTGACAGTCCAACTTAGAGAACAGAGAGATATTGACCATGCGAATTTAGAAGTATGACATTTAACATGTCCCAAGGGTGTAATTACTCTTGACTTTGGCTGATTGGAGACGGAGAGATAATTAATCAGAATGAGAACAGTGAAAAGGAGAAGAGTTTTGAGAAAGAAGGATACGAGCTAATAAAACTATTGTGTCTTTTTCTCAGGATGAAGAAGTTTGTGTGGAAGGACGTTCCCAACCCCAACAACTGCTCCTGGGCCAAAGGCCTGGACTTTAAGAAGGTATGACATCGTTACATGTTGACAGAGTCTTCTTCAGGTCAGTATCAGGGTCAGTCTCCACTACACTTCTGATTTGGACCCTTGGTTTCCAAAATAGTGAGAAGAGTGAGAATAGACATGAGACATTTTCTCAAACTGAGTAAATGTCAAGGTTCTCTAATCTGAAGAGAGGAATTTTAAATCATATGACAAAAGAAACAAATCGGCAACGGTAACAAATCACATCTTGTGACACTTGACAGCTTATGTTTATTCATATTAGACCTAACTAGTACTGCAGCTCCACTAAACCTTTAACCTGTCGTTTGTGTTCTGATTATTAATGGATACCAAATACACACCTTGTTCAGTGTGTTTCAGATTTAGTCAACATGCTGTTACTCTACTAAATGTGTTACTCTAGATTACATTTCTAACTGTTAACTGATGTTTCCAAACATCACTCTCTACATCGATGATGGCATTATGCCTTGAAGGTAGATTGCACTGCTGCACCCAGTGGGTGATTATGAAATGCAAAAGTTATTAACTTAATCCCCATCTAGACTAGATCTGAGAGAACAAGTGAGGGGAGAATGTCAGTTCAACCATCCCTCATATTTTCGCCCACTGATCATCACCAATATTCCCGAAGTCGTCCTTCACCCTCTGTGTTTGTGCCTCTCTCTAGGCCGACACCATTGACCACCTGTTCCCACTCCCAGAGGGCCTCCCGGCCTGGCCCCTGCTGCTGCCCGCCGAGAACATCTGCGAAGCGGTCGTAGTGGACAAGGCCGACCTTTCAGCTCTAACCACGGCCTTGGTCCAAGACCAGACCAAACCCGGGGACAGTGAGGGGGTCTTGAGCAGAGCTCCTTCCTTAGTCCCCATTGTGGAGACCTTGGTAACCTACAGCACAGGACTGGGTGAGGGACGGCCGGCCGATACCGGTACCTCAGACAGCTCTGCTCAGTCTTCGGTTACCTACGCCACCGTGCTGCTCTGCGACCCGGAGCGGGACGGGCAGCCGGCTCACCTCCGCTACAAGGACGGCAGCGGCAGCAGCTCCAGCGACGAGGGGAATTTCTCCGCCAACAACTCGGACATCTCCGGGTCTTTCCCCGGAGGCCTGTGGGAGCTCGAGAGCTGCCGAGGCGGAGAGGCGGACGACCCGCGACACTCCTGCTACTACAACTCCGTGGAGGAATTCTCCGAAACGTCGGAACAAGAGGAAGACGAGATGATGAGAGGAGAGAAGGACTTGTATTATCTGGGGATGGACTATCCGGCGGAGGAGGGGGAGAGCGAGGAGGAGGAGGAGGAGGAGGAGGAGGAGGCGGAACAGGAGGAGAGGGAGGAAGCGAAGGCGGCGCTGCTCGAAGACGTAGTTTTAAACAGAGAAATTCGTTGTGCGGAATCTAACCCATTGCTTGGGCCCGCGGACTCAAGAGAGCCCGGGGATCGGCCGTCTGGGTCTACGGGTGTCTTTCCCCCGTTATACCTGCCTCAGTTCAAAACGGTTCCTTGCTCCAGCTCTCAACAACTCACAGTTAAACTGCAAGAAACAGTCCCCCAGATGTGAGCTTCGGCGCTGCCTCACAAACTCGCACAGACGCAGTTCCGCTAACCGTCGAGACGTTAGCGGATGATGCCGTGTATCAGCGTGTCCCCGAAGCAGATCTCCAGTAAAACAGGCCTTTCTCGATACAAAGCGAGCCTTGATTTCTTTATTTACTGGGCTGTTAAGACCCAATCTCTACTGTGCCTCACTGCTCCTCTTGAACGGTGTAGTAGTGGTTTCTGTGAAGGGTGTACTTGCTGAGGGTAGATATGTTAGGTATACTACAAGATGAGGTTACATATCTGTTTATTTCAGTGGTTACTAGGTTTATCAATTATACCTATTAATTAACCACAAGAGTAACCTGCTCTGTATAGTATACTGTGCCAAGGATATAATGGATGTCAGTGAGAGCAGATGAGAGGAGGATTACTGTGACCTTAAACATTCTGTATATCTCAGTGGTAACTAGGAAGACGGATGGCCGTTTCTTTGATGCCTAGAGGTGGGAATACTTTGTATACCTGCATTTATCCATGACTACCCCGCTGCTCCAACGCCTCTCGTCAGTGTTGAACTCTCCCAGGACCAGAGTGAACATGGAGGAAGTTCAAACAGAATGTATGAAACGAGAGAGTAAAGGCCTGTCAACTGGACAGGTTTGTTTTGGTCAAAAGACACATTTAGACTGTGAAGTTAGACAACACCTGGGGTTCCACTTCAAAGCCAGTGGTGTGACTGACTGACTGACTGACTGACTAATTGACTGACTGACTGACTGACTGACTAATTGACTGACTGACTGACTATGACTTGACTGACTGACTGACTGACTGACTAATTGACTGACTGACTGACTGCATAAGCTGGTGACGGAGACAAATGGCGGCTGCTTTTTGGACACTTTTTACTGTAACTATGGAGAACATCTTTGTGTTGACAAACCTCCCCACCAACCCTCAGAATGTCTCCTTTACATTGTGCTGCACCGTGTTTGAAACTTTGTGACAACTTGTGAAATGTGCTATCTATTTTTTTTGTTGTGCCATTTTCAGTGAAAAGCTGTTAATGGTTGTAAAGAAAAGACAGAAGAATGTACATTGATTGAGATTAATTGTTATTGTATATTCAAATATCTTGTCTATTTTCATGTTGAAAATAAAGTATTTATTGTGACTGGTTGTGATTTATTGAACAAGGACCAAAGGTTATAAGTTGCACCATTTACTGTATAATTTGACAGTAACCATAAACTGCAAAAAATTGCACCTGAATTTGTTGGGACACTGATTCAACATCAACCTTCACTCTTGCCAGTTCAGAAAGAAGGAGGTGTGGAGCAAATGTTGCATTGCATTGTGGGATAGAACAGCATGACATCACTCCCTGAGGCTGCCATCAATGTGTTCCTGGTTTGGTTTTACTGTGTGTAAACCTGTGTGCATCTGTGTACAATGAACACACACACACACATCGAGTGTTGTGATACAGGATTACATACAGGATGATACGCCAGCATCCCAGGCAAACCCTGCATGCTGTATCATTTACTATAAATATGCCCCTCACTTTACATGATGTAGTAATAATAATAATAATAATAAACTTTATTTATATAGCGCCTTTCATACAAGGATTGTAGCTCAAAGCGCTTCACAACAGTAGAGTTTACATACAACATGATAGTAAAAGCAGAAACAAAAAAGAAATGTTACACAGCATCAATAAAACAATAAAATCAAACGTATTAGAATCTAATATTCTAAAAGGCTCCTTGAAATAATGTGATCAAGTTACACAGTAATAAAATCAGCGTATTAGAAACTAACATTCTAACAGGCTCCTTGAAGTAATGTGATCAAGTTATAAAATATAAGCAGAGAAGTTACATGAAAAGGAGCAGTGTGCAAATCATCC
>OMKK01090599.1:0-34760 GCA_900302305.1 Polymixia japonica
CATAGACAGACAGACAGACAGACAGACAGACAGACAAATAGATAGACAGACAGACAGACAGACAGATAGATAGATAGATAGACAGACAGACAGACAGACAGAGAGAGAGATAAATAGATAGACAGACAGATAGATAGATAGACAGACAGACAGACAGACAGAGAGAGAGATAAATAGATAGACAGATAGATAGATAGATACATGCATACATACATACATACATACATACATATATACATACATACATACTTACATACATATATACATACATAGACAGACAGACAGACAGACAAATAGATAGATAGACAGACAGACAGATCAGATAGATGCAAACAAATAAGCTACTGTATTTGCATAGCGTCATACAAACAGCCCTTTCAAGTCTTATCTGCTTGATCCTGCTCTAGAAACGACAGAGTAGTCTCACGCCCTGCAGAGAGGTAGTATAACTAGCTTTGACCTCAGTCAGTGAACCCCTTTTTCCTGCTGTTTGACTAACACAGGACTTCATTGTCCTGAGGAGAAGGTGTTTGTAATAGACCCCTTCACTCATTGCGGGCACATCGATAGCACCTGAAATCCAACCCTAGTCCATTGAAAGGGGGGTTTTTGTGCTCTTGCTATGGGAAAAAAAAGAGGCAGGCAAATCTGGGTCACGGGTAAAATGGAAAGAAGCAATGTGTAAAATAAGCAATACTGATGTAACATACGTAAGTGCCTTTGAGCAACTGGTGTGGACTTAGTTTTTAATTTGATCTTCTGCTAGAGATACTGTTGCCACTGTTTAGACTCCTTATTGCTGACTCATTCACGAACGGCTATTCATCAAACCACCATAAATGTCACTGAGGAAATTTGACAAGGATTATAATTTCCAATAACACATAAAGCGGTTCTCTGGACACAAAACGCTCGCTAGATTTCGCGACAACCGAAACGACGGTCGTACCTCTCTCCGAGTTGCTCCCCGAGGCTGCGCCTTTGTCTGTCATGTTGGCCTGTTCAGGTGTGTCAGGAGCGATGGCGGTCATAGTGGTGGGGATTATTTCATCCTCTGTTGTCTCAAAGGGGATCGCTGTGGTAGATGAAGATGTGGTGGATGCCTCATTTATCTCTGGTACCTCTGCGGTTGTAGCATTGGTGGACGCGTTGGTGCTATTGGTTACCCAGTTATCTATGTCTGTTTCTGGAGTAGATTTGTGTGTAGTATTGGTTTCTGGTACCGAGGTGCTCCCCTCTAAATAAGTGTTATTATAGATATCTGGGAATCTGGTAGAGTTTTGCGTGGTTGGATAAGCGGTCGAGTTTTGAAGACCCGCGGTCGAGTTCTGAAATTCCTCATTTGCTCTTGTTCCGTTGGTTTGGCTGGAGTCTGTGGGACCACTGGCCATCGGTGTCGTTTGAGAAACAGTCGTTTCTGGCAGTTTGGTTTCATTGGCTGTGTCATTTGGATTTATGGGAAGCATGGTGGCGGTGACAATGGTCACGCCACTAGATGTCGCATTCATATCCTGCTCTCGGTTGGCGCCGTCCGCATCATCTCCACTGGACATGGACATGGAGCCGAATGTTATTATGTCATTATCGCTTGGCTCCGTGTCAGGCTCATCAATCTCCCCATCTTCTCCTTTATTCTCTGCAACCGCAGCATTTGGGCTTACAACTGCAGGTTTGACTGGTTCGCGGAGCCAACTTCTATCAATCGTACGCCCCGGAGAATCAGTCGGATCTTGGAGTAAAGTCCCGTGAGAAGCTTGGATGAGCAGAAGGAGGCATGCTGTGGTTTTTAAATACAGTTCCATTTTACCCCTATGTTTTGCTCTGTAAAACAAAAAGGAACATAAAACTTAATTTCATTTCACGAGCTAATCTTGTGCATGACGTGATTCAGTGTGCAGTGGCTGGGTAGAGGAAGATTCACAATGCAGTGAACGTAACAAGAAATATATATTTTTTATAGGTAATTTGTTAAAATTGTTTTTTTAGGGACAATTAAAAAATAATACGCTCAGAAAAAAAAACGGTCTAATCAGAAACTGAAACAGATGGGTTTTTCCCTTCCCTAGCAAATGCAATATTCAATGTTTGTTGAGAACAATACATTTTGCTAAGGACACTAATTGTGTAGGAATTTGTCTCGGTGGTTTTGGTATAGAACTAGATGTACCGGTAGGAACACAAGTGCATACTGGCAAACAGTACAGGTATATCAGGACCTCACATACAATGCAATAGGACAGTGCAAGGTACAAAACAGACAGTAGTCTGCAAAGGTAAAATCAAAGGTAAAGTGGATGCCTGTCTCCATCCAGGCCTATGCCTATGGTTACAGTTTCAGCAATAGCCAAGAACAGATAATTGTATGTCGTGCTACAACTACCCCCATGTCATTTTGCATAGTCTGTTTCAAATTAAAGTTTATATGATAGATCTGACTGCATTGTCAGTAAATAAACTGGGAATGTTGCAAAACGTTAGCTGGCTTCTGATACAAGACAACAGCAACATGTCACATTTTTATATTAATGTGACATGTTGATTAATTAAATTACTTTTACAATTAAGTGTGAAGTGTAGACTCCAAAAGTCAACATAGAGAATTTTTTTTTTTTTTTATAAAGCTTTTGTTACAAAACTGACAATATAGTATATAACAAATAAACACAGTTGTAAGATGTATTTTATAATATTTGAAAATATTGGATTGAAATACAATTGTATTTTGAGTTGTGACAGGAAGATTGACAGGAACATTACAAATCTTTATTTTAAATTTGCTTCTGATTCAATGTATTTTTTTTATGTTATTCATATACAGTATTCATATAGTCATAATGACTGGAAAAAAAAAAAGATTGGACACAAGCTGTTTTCGAGGCAGACTATCAGGGAGGAGCCGGGTGTTGCCTGGAATGTTAACTGGGAAACCTGTGTTCACCAAAATCTCACCAAAAACTCTTCCTGACCTCCACAAGACATCCACAATTGTTTCTGTTCCCAATAGCTACTGCCATAATGCTACTGGCCAGACATGGCATCAGTAATCATAAAGATCTCTGAGCATCTGGTCCTGTCCTGCCTCATATCTTTAACTCGCCCACTCTTTGATGCCATGCTGTATGCATAGAGAGCATGGTAGGTAAAAAATCAAACACTTGATGAACAACCAATTGATGAACAACGTGCTACCAATATAACCCAAAAGTTACAAATTTCAACTATTGACATGTCACCCATGTCGCCCCATACAATTCTTATAGATAAATCACAATGTTTGCCCAAGGGCATGATACCCATCACCTCTTTGATGGATGTTCAGTGGCTGGTAACTGAACTGGGTTGAGAAAGGTTCCCACCTATGGCGTTTCCCAGCCACCACTGGCCTCCATTATGTCCTGCACCTCCTACATTCCACTGCATTCCACTACATTCCACATCATGAATATTTGTGAAGCTCAGCATTCATTAAAGTAATGCGTGAACTGTTACACAACAAGCTACCACAGTTCGGCGTAGCCCCGACACAATTGGAGCAAGTGGACCACAGACTTTCTTACAGGTAGAAGATAGTCCAGTATGTGCGAATAGGTACCCCAAGTGGATATGTGTTCTCTCGTCTCTACAAACCTCTACACCCCAATGACCCTCCGGTCTGCTCAGGTTTGTTGACGACAATGTACTAGTCAATAATCTTGAGCTAAACAGCCTTTAAACTGTGAAAACGAGGGATTAAACATCACAGTGAACACGTTTGGGTCTTTGAAACTACCATCTCTGACAACCCCAAATGGTATGAGAACGTATCAGGCCTAATAACGAAGGCCTGCGTCGACTCAGGAAACTCAACACATCCAAGTCATCCCTGTGCAAGCCTATAGATCCACAATAAGATGTCTCGCACTCTGAGGACACAAGGCGGCACCGTGCCTGTACTGCTGATGGGATTGTTGGCTGTCAGCTTTCCACCAAAGGCTCTGCACCATGCCAGAATGAAGAAGTATGCAATGAAGATTGCCTCTGACCCTGCCCACAGATACCTACCTGTCTACAAAAAAAAAAGTTCCCTGTAGGTGACAGTAGCGATGTGTCAGAGCCCACACCAACCGCGGTCACGTAAGCCTCTGCCCGACAACTGTCTCTATCCTCAATCACCTCTCTTAGGTCTCCCCACACACTGTCACACCTGCAAACATCCCCTTCACACACATACAGTGATAACCTGATATTTATCTACCTACTCATTTAAACTTCACACTTCACTGCGATTTATCACCCTGTGATATTGTTAATGATATTATTGTTATTGACAATATTATTAATATCGATTTTATTTATATTATATATATATCATTGTTGCACTATATTTACTGCACCTTAAAACTTCAATGTCTTTGTTCCAAGGCTGGTATATGGTCCACAGGACTCTAATACTACTGGATATTCACTACACACGATCACTGCTGCTATCAAATCATGTCAGTACAGATGACTGAATATATATTAACAATGAGTGTAAGTAAACCAGCACATATAAGCGTATGTCTTGCGCAGCCCACCTGCACGTTACGTAAGGTCCAGTATGTCATTGTACCGTGTTAGTCAGCCTGTAACATGTAACTACGTTGTTGTGATGACCAGTTACGCTGTGAAATTCCTCTCACATTCGCATGGCAGATAAAAAGACACTCTGATTGATGTTAGCAATTTCTTTTTTACTTTGAGAACTATTACAAATTTTAAAATGATTTGATTTTAATAATTTAGTCTGAATCGTTTAGCCAAAACCTATCCATCGAGGAGATTTATTCATCTCCTACCACAGAAAGTAAGAATTAGTTCCTAGCACATCGGATACTTACCTTACTCTTGGGCTATATCGGGTGAGAACAGGTGGACAGGCAATGAAATCTCTTCACTAAGCACAGTATGAGAGTGAATCAACAATAAGCCTGGAGCGAGAGGGAGGGAGGGCCTTAGTGTGGCATTGAGAGAACGAGGGAACCTGCTCAACCTGCTTCTACACCTGCCGTCAATAACAACACGCCCTGCCTTCCGCTCAATATGACAGGCCGCGCTGGACAATAATGAAAATGATTTCGAGGTGCCAGGAAAAGAGGTACAGGTTGCAGGTCTGGGGAACGTCTGTTTGTAACCTAATATTCTTACGTAAGTGTCTTGATTTTAGTGATGTTTGGCGGTTTCCAGGTTGCCAGGTTAGATCTGTGAATTCCCCTAGTGGGTGGAGCCTCTGGCCACAGGTCCTCAAAGCTTTCCTCACCGGGGTATTGGAATGGCTGCTGTCGTCATGGCAACAGAGAAGAAGCTGGCAGGCTCAGATTTCATCCACGCCTTTGTCTCCGGTTTATATTGGGCTACAAGTGACGTGTGGCTATGTGAACTCACAGGTACTGTGCGTCATGAGCCGGTATTGTTATCATTCCTCAAGTGACATGTGGCACTAGGCTCATTTTAGTGGAACAATGAGCAAGCAAAAGACAGTCATTGCTTGTGATAAAAAGATAGGTATATGGAGTAGTTACCCTTAGTTCCTAATGAACCTGAATAGAAAATGTGTGCAAATGATGACAATATATGCATCCTGGGGAGAAGAAAAAAGACACCCAGACTCACTAAAAAATATAGACTTATTTTATTCGGCAGAGATTTAGAACAGCTCCAGTGCACATTCATAAGTACTAATTAAAGCCTTATATCAGCTTTCATATATATATATAGCGTTCATGTAGTAATTTGTAACAAAGCAATGGAACGCTCTCTCAATTTAGTAACTTTAACTCGCAGTCACAGAACGTGCAATGTAGGAGGCAGCGTTAGAAGAGCAGGAGTATTCTGCACGTTTTGGCCTACTGCTCTCTATCTAAAGAACTAAATCACTAAAGTAATCAATAAAGTGCCAATTACCAGGTTGAGGATACAGATAAGGATACAAACGATTATGCAGGGTGTTACAATTGTCCTTCCTTCCTTTATTTATTAATTCATTCATTAATCCATTCATTCGGTTTGTATAACAAATTGATATTGAATGTAGAATAGAGTTTGATGTGGGAAGGAGCTAGCACACCTCTGATACATCTGGACTCAAACAGATGCCATGCATAAAACTACAGTAGATGAACTATACTGTATAGTAATACTACCAAAAACTTGTGTACTAATACTGTGTGTAGTATTGGTATATGTCTACCAGCAAGAGCTCTAACAGTTAAGATCTCAGATACACAAGGTTTTGATGAGTGTTTTCTAATTATTGCAAGGCCTCTTGCTCAATCTGAATGGAAGCACTTTGCCAGTATTCTTTCTGGAGTCGTGTCGGAAAGCCGAGATATACTTGCTTTTGCTAATTTCCTCAGTTGACCATAAAAAAAAAAATTAAAAAAAACTTCAAGCGATTTTGAATCAAGTCAAACGGAGCTGCCTCTGGAAAAAACAGCGCTCCTTTGAGGTAACAATATATGATCCCACTTAACAAGAACTCCGTTTTATAACACATGAGTCGAAGCCGCAAACAAAGCTGAAATTTATAACAGCATTGATGACTAGTGAAGTCAGTTTTCATTCACCATCTTTGAAAGTCCCCTAATAAAACACACCCTCGCAATGTTAACTGAAGAACAAGTCTTCAGGTTAACCACGGACAGAGTTGAAGCTGTTCTTCGGGTGTTGTATACTGGGTGTTATCTATGCACCACCCTTTCATCCACCTCTCTTTGTTCCTCTGACCCCCTCTGGGCTCACTTATTGTCCATATTCAACAGATGAACGACTGCTAGTTCACAAAAAGTAGTCATGATACCCTTTAGGTGTGTGTGTGTGTGTGTGTGTGTGTCTGTACGTCTGCGTGTCTCTTTCTCCCTCTCTCTCTCTCTCTCTATCTCTGTCTCTATATCTGAAAAAGTGTTTCCGTGGGTCAGAAAGGATGCTTTAGTGTCTGAGAGGTGAATTATCTTCTTCATGATAGCGTCTGCGTCCGCAATCAGTCTTAAGTCCTGGAGACAGGAAAGAAAGGTTTCCACTGCTTCCACTTGTGATATGAAACCTTCACGTGCTGGACATACAAAATAAAATTACATACAAAAAACGTTTTAATCCGTACTTTGCACTTTATAATACTTTAATCCTAAAGGGAGTTTTAGGGAGAAGAGAATACTGAGAATAATACCTCTTACACCAAGTACAAGAGTTTTGTTTGAAACAGCAATCAATAGCGAAAACGTCGTACAAAATGTTCCAACATGTTTTGGTGATAAAATCACAACCGTGGACAATGTTATGAAAATGACACAGTTTTACAGCTGTCTCTTGTCCCCTAAGACAATTAAGGCTCTAAGAGAAATCAAGGTAAAAACAGAGCTTCAAGATAACTCTGACCAACTTATTCTGGTATATGTTTTTTATTTGTTAAATCCTTTGGGGCACTGATAAACTGGTAACAGCAAGCATAATGAAAATGCCTTTGAATTATCATGCCAACCAATGTCGTTATAGCTCCAAAATCCAAGTATTTGTGGATTTTCTGATTGATCTTAATGAGGACTTTTTGTTCAATAATTTATCAAGAGAGATTATCAAGAACACATCCAAGATAGTTAACAGATACTTCAATTGGCAGCAACCATAAGACACCTGCTCATTTTCAAAAGCTTAGAACTCAACGTGTTTCCTATTACACTTTTGTTTTTATGCGGCATAAAAAAGAACAAGCTGCCTTCAGATCCATAGGATATGAGAAAAAGAACAGTGAACCGAGTATGCTGCCTCAGGGAACCCAGTCTACAGGTTTGGGTTTGGCTAACGCCTCATTTATAGCCATCTGCTCCTAACTTGAGCTCAGCCAATTAATGGCAGATTGATTAAAGCCTTTCAATTTCAATAAAAGGTCTGCAGATAGCAATTTACAGAATGGCAATAAAAAGAATGCAGCTGCGAGCAGCGACGGCACGGTTCAAACCCGCGTAGCCAGTTTAAATGTGACGCCGCGAGGTGCCCACAGCTTCGTGGGGATGTTCAACAACTTCAGTCCTTAAGACTAGTGAGATGTGTTACGGCTGCACAAACGAGTTATTACAAATAACGTTCCAAGCCAAATACATTTACCATAATGAGCCTCTCTGTTTTAACAGTATGGTGAATTGTGCAACATTCAAAGTCCTGCCATTCGATCACTGTGGGATGGATTTTGGTGTGAAACTTCCAAAGAGAGCTCCAGACATGTTGTCCATAGTGGCAATTGTAGGAACCCAACCTGAGTTATAAGACATTATGTGATAGGCCACGTCTCTCTCTCTCTCTCTCTCTATATATATATATATATACCAATCACAACCAAGCTTTGGATTTGGCTAATGATTTAAATATGGGTAGTGCATATATGCAGTAATGGGCGTGTCGGTTAAGGTTAGGGTTCCTCATTGGTCACCCTCCACACGCCCAGCTCTTATAACACCTAGGTTATGTTCGGAATCGCATACTAACATACTGCCTACTACATACTCAAATCCGTATGTCCTGCATCCTGCGTACTAAATGAACGATTAAGTATGCCATTACCGGCAGACTGTTCACACTGAAGTTTACTCAAGCAAGACAGCCACGTGTACCGATCACAACATTGCCGGTCCGAGCTACCCCGGAGACTGCGCATGTCGAGACGCAATGCATCTTGGGACGGTTGAGTATATCCAATAAACTCACGCCGCATACTCAGAAATTGTTGCTAATTTAGTGTACATCCGGGCATTTCTCACGTACGTAAAATCCACATACTATGCAGTTGGAACGTACTACATACTGAATTTCACGCCATATTTAGTATGAATAGTACGTTATTATGCGATTCCGAACATAACTCCACGCTTGCAGCTACCCTCCTCTGATTGGCTCTGACGCAGGTTCAACAATATGAAATTCTGTCAATCACATTAAGAGAAACATATTTTTGGCATTTGTAGCGCCCCCTACCATTCAATTGAAACATACTTGACATGCTTTGGTACACGTTTCAGTACCTCTACCCAAGAAGTGCAATGATTGGGCAAATGATCAGTGAATTATGGCCAATTTACTGTTAGACCACACCCATTCTCAAATTAACTGGTTAATGTTGTTCATTCGATCAGAGCCGTTTATAGTTGCATAGTATATCTAGGTATGTTTAGGCTGTGTAGCAATTTTGGTGTTGATGGGTCAAGCATTGAAAAAGCCTATCATTTAATGAAAATAATGATCTAGCACAAAAATAGGGTTTCAGCTCTATGGGCTTGAACCCCCAATCATTTGTCTGTTGTATTGCAGGTGGTTCAAGCATAGGTTATATGCCTGTGTGCTTAGCCATCTCTTTTATAATTGTTTTCAATAAAGCATCTATACCTTTTCTAATATGATCTCTTAAATGTTCACACCGTGAGTGAGATTTCCAGTCTGCCAATAAAAAAGAAAATGTGTCTGTAGTATTGCCAGATTGTTTGAACCAACACAAGGCATATCAGAATCATAAATTCCTGAAGTCATAAATCACAATCACTTTGTGTTCACATGTTTAATCTGCTAAATAAACACATTTCTTTCTCTCATTTAGATCAGAGCAAATACGGGGTTATCCATCTGGTGAGTTCTAGCTTGGAATTCATCATTAGGCTTTGACATTTATTTATAATTTATGCATTTTCATTTCAATATCATATAAAATAATTGATTATTATTATTATATTATTTTTAAATGTTAAGTTGTTAAACAACTGATTCATCAAAATAAATATGCATACAGATGTCAAAATTTAATGTCAAATAAATATTGATAAGTTTTCATGAAGAAGTGACCCTGTAGCTAACCATGTAAGTGGTGTCATGCATCATCTTTGCACCTTAAGTCAAGAGTAAACAAGTAAATGTTCAATAAGTGA
This sequence comes from Polymixia japonica, assembly GCA_900302305.1. Classification (NCBI taxonomy): domain Eukaryota; kingdom Metazoa; phylum Chordata; class Actinopteri; order Polymixiiformes; family Polymixiidae; genus Polymixia; species Polymixia japonica. The sequence goes on from OMKK01090599.1 coordinate 9,924, forward strand.
CCCTGTATGGGATGACTTCACCTTTAGGTTTGAAAAATGCCAGTGTACAACGGTTTAATAGGTTTGGTTAGGAGACTGAGGACCAGTCACATGAATAGTTACAAACTAAAGTGCACCACACCAGAGAGGGCATCGTAACTGATCCCACTAGGCTACCTATGTGTTGTGAATTGATAATAATGTGCTTTACATACTCTGTACCACTAGATGTCAGTATAAGCTAATACCATTGCTCCTGATAGAACGACTTACTCAATGATAGAATGACCAACTGAGGTTCACTGTCAATAACGAAAACGAAATAATGAATCTTATTCTTGGGGGATATTCACATCTTGATATTACTATTTTTGCTATAATATAAAGTAACCAAGATGCAGGAGGGCAAAAATACATCAAAATGTATTTTGTACAAATACTCAAATGTGACATTAATGACAAAATGCTGGTGGAAGAAAATTAATGTGAAATAATAGACGTGCCAAATACAAATTATAGCATAGTATTTCAAACATGTGTAGAGGAAATGCTTCCCATCTCTGCCTGGTAATATATACTAGCTTATTTTGGTACCATAATGTTAAAAAATGCCATCCCTCTGGCTCTGTGCACACACGTAACACACACATATACAGCTATCGAATTCATAGCATTCTGATTTTGTGATGTAATTAGTACAAACACCAGTGCATAACATTAAAAATAAATGAAAACTATATTTTTATACCTCATTCATTTACTTATATAGCACTTTCCAATGCATTGTTAGAAAGGGTTTTACAGAAAATGAAACAATATATTTGATTAAAACAAAACAAAAAAAGAGATGGCACTGAATTTGCTGGCCTTTCAATTTCACTGTTTTTCCACTGCAGAATATTCTTAAGTCAAGGGTCACAGTCCATTCAAGAGTCTAACTGTTAAAGCAGAGGGTGAGGACTGTGAACTAATCCTACACTCTGCTTGAAAATGCTCTTTGTTCCTCTACTGTTTTTTGATCACTGTTAAAGCACCTTCTTATACAAGCATAGCTGTAATTTCAATATCTGTCAAATTGATAATAAAAACACAGTCGATTAGTTTTTGAGTAATGATTTGATTGCAGATTGTGTAGGAATGGAATATGCAAAGACTAGATGGAAGACGCTTGTGGATGCTTGTGTTTGAGCCCCTGAGCCTTAAAACTTCTGTGCACGGTCCTGGTTGGAACAAGGGAGAGGACTATGGCCTTCCAGAGTGATGACATCACCATCCAGCCTTAATCTGAATCAACAACAACCCTAAAATCTGGATTCACAGACAGAGGGAAGCGGAGGAAAAAAAAGAGAAAACCTGGACAGAAAATTGGACAGCAAGGCAAAGAATAGGGAATGATGACAAAATATTTTAAAAGATATACAAAGGAATCCAGTGACCTAATTCCTGTGAGGACATTCCTTGGAAGTTCACTGTATCCAATCTGTCATGGAAATAGGTCACTGGGATGAAGTCCTTGACGTCAACTGAGATTTTAAAGAGGCTCCATTACATAAAGTCCATTTGCCTGCTGTCACATAAAATTTCAACCAGGTTGAAAGAACCTACTTTGCTAAATAATCTATTCATTAAGCATGTAAACATCTGATGGCATTTCTTCATTGCAGTGTGGTTCGTGTGCAGGCAGCAAACTTGATTCAAGTACCATTTTGTATTATTATAATTATTTCTGCATATATGTAACGTTATAAGGTGATTTGCGTCCATTAAAATATTGATTTTAATAATGTCTTGGTCTTACCTACCGTAACTGACCAGTAGGCTCCCATTGTTTAAATGCATTGAATCTTATTCATGCTGCTGTCTTCATTAGGTCTCCCATGTTAAATGTTGATTTGAGTCCTCTTGGTCAGATCAGGTTAAATGAAGATCAATAACAAAAAAGCGAAAATAAAAAATCAGAAAAGGTTGCCTGCACTGCAACAGTGTTTTCATGGATTTAACACAGTGTCTTTTGGAACGTAGGTAGTTGATTTAGTTGATAGCTGTGTTCAGTTGCCAAGAGGACTACAGCAGCTGCTGGGAGATCATCAGCAAGGTGACGTCCAAAACAGTTTTAATATATTCAGTCAGCTCAGGCAAAGAAGAGACTGATTACTGCTAATGCAATTTTTATTTAATGTAGTTCATTGAAATTGTATTTTCTTTATTTATCTTTTTAGATAAGGAGAATAAGCAACAATCAAGTTTAGAGAACTCTTAAATCAAGATTGGGAACCAACATGTTTTCCCATTCCAAAGGATTTCACTTGTCCCCCAAAGTGGGCCACAACCAGGCCTGATCCAAAGTTAATTTAAGTAATCCAGTGCAACATTTTGACTACTTTAATTGAGATTGGTAAAATAATCCTCTTTCAGCCTGCATGTAAATGTACTCAATAATTTAAGATGGTGATTGTAGAACTGACAATTGCAGAGTTGTGGTCTTCCCTATACTTACAACTGTATGGGTAGTACAGAGACTATTAACAACTAGAGTCAGTTGTTAAAGTGTCTTGTTTCGCAGCCACTTTGGGCCTGTTAGAGAAACATGTCCATGACTTTTATGTGGGCTGAGTTTGCATGGGCATTTTATATGGGTTACAAGCCAGAGATGATTATAGCTAGCCTATTAGCAGATGTAGCAATGCTGTGGAACATAATGGCCACTGGCTAACCTTTCCGTAAGCCTTGATCTTCCTCTACATTACCTCATAGTGCACTTCGATTGATATGAGCATGCTGATTAGGTCATTCTCTATAAATGTCTTTATGGTATGCCTAACTATATCATTATGTGTCCAAGATATGTCCTACAGCCTAGTTTTTCCATCACATCTGAGAATCTGGTTGTGTGTGATCATGTGTAGAACTCGTTCAATGATTTGGTGACAAAGGGAAAGAGTTGCGTAATCTGCACCTCCTCTAGTTCATTATGGGCAAACTGGATGGCAAAGGTTTTGTTTCATGATGTAACCACAATAGTTGAAAAGAACAAAGGTCATGGCAAATTCAAAAGCCAGATTTCCCTATTTTAGGCTGTCTTTAGAGACATTGTCCAGAGCATGAGGTGTGTTTTGTAGGAGTAATGATTTCCTGATCTCTACAGGGCATTAAAGGCCAATTTATAATATAAATCAACACTCAACCATGTGATTGTTTATGGGACCTAACTAAAGACAGCAGGGGCGTGTCTATGGGTGGGCTGGGGTGGGTGTTGCCCACCCAGAGAAAAATGCACTGCTTTCCTATTGGCCATTTTGAAGGTGTGGTGCGCTTAGTCAGTGCTACTCCTTTACATTATCGGCAAACCGTGACACAACATGGCAACTGGTCCTGTAATTAACTTCTATACGCTGGAAACTAGCGTCCTAGCTTCCTATAGAAATGACTGCATTGAGCTGCTGCCTGACCCTGATTTTAAATTTAATTATCTTTCTCTTTTCACGGGGTAATGGTCCCGGACTCCTTACAAAAGTTGGATGCTGTAGTTGTATTCCTATTGTCCCACCACAAAATTACACTACGCCCTTGTTTACGTAACCTATTTAGGAAAGGCAACATTTTTGCTCTTGCCCACCCAAATAATCCAAATGCCCACCCAAAGGTGACATCCTAGTAACACCTCTGAATGGACGGCACATTTTCCTCTGTCCGAAGTGAGGGGCAATCAGATATCTGTATTTAGACCTGTTTTTATAGACAGCTGGGTTTTAAACCATCAGCCCTGACAATCAAACACACGTGGCTAGTAATTACATGGAATTACAATCATTTTATCCAGTTTAATATGGCAAGACCCTATAAAATGTATAAAATACCACTGTAGATCATAGTCATTATCATGTTGCTTCTTCACACCGCACCCACTTAACTTTACAAGTTGACTAGGACGACTTTTTTTATTAGGATGACTTTTTTATTACTTAATTAAGGTTTAATTGGTTCAATAATAAATACTGTAGTGTATGTCGGCCCTATGCTGCAAATGTGGGGAAAGTGAGTGAGAGGTTTGGTACATTCACACAGAAGAACTCTCTGTTCTAGCGAGGTACAATAGGGCCATTAATGGTGTTGGTCGTGGGCAGACGGTGGCGGAGATGGGCTCATTCCTGTGGGCTGGCATCCAGACAGACAGGGAGGATATTCACAGCCACTCAGCCGCCATTCATGTAGCAACACAATCCAACGATTACCGCACTGGCTCAGCTGTCTTGCCAACTACCGCACAAATTGCTTACAGCATATGGAAAGCATGTGCACACACCGACATAAAGTAAGCGGCCTCGTGGCAGGGTTTCAAAAGGCACTCAACAACTCCATTGTGTATTAAATGAAGTTCAAAAAGCTTTGGTATACAGATGAATAAAGATGTCTGCGGCACTAACAGCAATTCCTGTGCTACTTAGCGTGCGGTAGTTTTAACGATAGATCTATGATTATGTTATTCACCACTGAACTGAAAACAAAACTGTCATTCACGTCATATGACATTTGGCCATTTTCCAAGATTCTGATGTTGATGATTTTTGCCGTTTAAATCACTTTCTTAACCGATGCCGAGGTGTTCAGTGAGGCCAAACATACAACCGGCCTACGACTGACAAGAGGAAGTGTTGTTGTTCAACGCGTTTGAGCTTAGCTTCGCGTGACCTGTTCAGAATGCCTTTTCAGTTATTTCACGGCAAAACGTGTTTAGGTCTCGTAACCTAGGCAGTTATCTTAATAAGTAACGACAGCTGCGATCAGACCCGTAATGAAGTTGCAACAGTTGAACTTCAGTAAGCTCCACCTTTCTTCTCTTCACAAATAGATGCCAATCGTGCGTGACCTTTTCCTGAGGCTGAGCGGTCTTGTGTAATTACGCGTTGCAGGTCTCTGCACCATGGCAATAAACACATAAGCTTCATTAAAAGGCAGTCGTGAGTTCTTTCAGGGACTTTCAACACTATCTTGACTCCTGGTTTCCTTCCACTAATGCTTGCTTCACAATGTCCCCCTTGATTGAATCCAGAGGCGTTCTCTTTGCCATCTATTAGTCCTGGATTTCAACACATTCATGAAAATCCAATCCCCGATGTAAAGTGGAACAATTTACAGTTAAAAGTGTTCGTCATCACCTCAGTCGGTTCAGTCAGTCTCTATCTTGATAAGATTGACTGAGATTTACATGTGTTCTATTTCCATAAAATTTCCATCTAATTCATTATTACTCAGCAAGGCCATCGTATTCAATCAAACACAAGGACACCCTCAATTGTTTACGAGCGAAATTAATTAAAATGAAATTGTCTCTTAAAGGTGTAACCTACTCGAGGGTGCTTGTGTTCACCTGTTCAACTGAAAATACTGAAACGACCGGTTTAGACTCAAATCCACTTCAGTGGTTTCTCTACCTAACACACAACACAAGGTGAGGGAGCGTTGTTGTGCCAGACAAAAACACAACACATAAATAAATATGTGAAAAAAAATTTTGTTTTGAGAAAAGCAATACTTTTAATGAGCATATTTCTACAATCTCTGTGGATGTCTTATCTTTATTTCATTGTTTGGTTAAGTACAAAAGTCACATACAGTATATTGTTGGCTGTATTCAAGCAGCCAATGATCCCTTTCTCTGTAACCTCTCCTGACTTCACTCGCACGTCACGCCAACGAGGGTGGCCAAGGAAAAGTAGGAAGTAAAGAAAATGTACTTCTTTTATGTATAATCTCAACACAGTCTTAAATTCAGTCTATGAGTCATTCCTACTTGTGTCCAACTGACTTCATGGTTCGTATCAATTCACCCCGTACGGTCAAACTGATTCACTGTGGTTGAATGAATCATCTCATAGCTAAACGTGTTCTGCTTCCATTGTACTCCCTAATGAAAGTGGGTGTTTCGGACCAAGTGTACCAAGTTCTTGAATGAACAGAATTTACACTCAATTCCCCAGCAGCTGGGGCCACTTCCACTGTACGCTGACTGGTGAGAAATGTTCGCTTCACACAGAGTGAATATAAACATACATTAACAAGTAACCTATGGTGGAAACCGCAGGTTAACTGTGGTCTGTTGTTCTTGAACCTGGTATGAACTCTTTCGTCCTTGTATGTATCTCTGTAGAAAACATGGGTAAATGAAACATCCTTGAAGAATTCTATATTTGGACGGTTTACGTTTCTCATAGTTGGATGGATAGTGATTGATAATGTTTTGATGGGTCTGTCACAGCAGATTTAATCCATTTTTTGTTTCATGTTTTGTAATGTGCATTTGTTATTGCTTAATGCAGGAAACAATAGCTCCAGAAATTGAGCCAGTTAAAAATGTTTGTTTCTTAATTGTTACTATGGCAGATTGGTAACATTGGTTATTGTTATGAATTATTCTAATGAATATTATTACATGCATAATATAGTATATGTAATTGTGTAATAACCATAAAATGTGCAATCCTTCACTCTTTAGCTTTGCTTATTCTAATGATTGGTATTACTTCATTTTTCCTTTGTTCAGGACACAAGCAAATCCTTTAATACCCACAAAGGCCCAAACTGTAACTACCTCTCAATGTCCTACATTCACCAAAACCATCTAACAATGGTTTGGCCTGTTCACCCATCACCCTCCTAACCTATGCAGTGCCTCAGAGTTGCCACATTCAATTGCAGAGCAATTTAAGTGTAAATTCTCCTAGGCTATAACTTTTGTGATTTGTTTATCCTGTATCTTGTCCTTGGAGTACCTTATGGTTAGATAAATCAAATAACAGTAACAGACTAACATTTAATATGTCAAGGTATTCCTTTAGGTTAGGTTTGACACTGTTAAAAAGTGTAGCATAGAACAATTTTCTTCTATAATAAATGAAATTACTTATTTATGCTTTCCGCCTTAAGATTCCACAGGGTCCCCTAAGTCAATATCCAATGATCAAGACGAGTGCAGAATGATGCCACCCCAGACTGTATATGCAAAGAATTAGCATTTTATGGTCGTGGTTCTCCTGAAGTGTTGCTGAGGGTTTGAGAGGTAAACAGGTCACATCTCAGGATTCATTAATATCTCTATCTTTTGAGGGGAAAAATAATTAGGACTGTTTTCAAAGAACAGAGCTAATGGTTCATTATCCAATCTCTTTAAGGATTGTGATATTATTTCCTCTCTATTTCCCTGGGTATTCCCGTTTAATTGGTTCAGTGTTGCCGACATTGTCTTTCTTCCTTCCTTGACAAACAAAACTGTCTCTTTCTGTTCCTTTTTTTACTAATGAGTCCTAGTTCCCATAGCAATCCTCAAGTTGCATTCTTGGACTAGTTCTCCATGACAATAACAAGAATAATAAGACAAAATTATAATATTACAATGCAAGTGCAATCTATTACATTCAGGATATAAATTCAACTATCAAGGATTCATCTCAAAGTCCAACTTTCTTTTTACTTCAAATGTCCCTGCTCATTTCCAACAAAGTGTCCTTTGGTTAATGTTATATCTTTGACTGTAGTAATTCGGTAGTAAACTTGTTGATGTCACCACTGGACAGAGTACAACAAGCATTATGTCATCAATCACGCTGAGGAAAAGTGCAACCGGACTAATTTAACTGCTGCTAAGCTTTTAAAAAAATCTAATAAATAAAGAGGTTTGTTGGGTTTTTGCTCACACAAATCCTGCTATCTGTACCATGGCTCCATTAATAAAAGAAACCTGGCTCTGTAAAACACAATTGACTTATTAAATTTATAGTGCAGCATGCTGAGCAGCACTGGAGTAATCAACAAGCTTCCAGTTTCCCTTCACTTTACTAATTTAATTTCCTGTTAATTTGCTCTGCTATGTACTATGCAAAACACTACATATCATCAAGCAACAACCCTTTTTCACCTACAGATGAAAATGCTCCTTTGCTGAGGTGTGGATAGGATGCAGTAGAAGAAGGCGCCGAAAATGGTATAAAAGTTCACAATTTTGGTGGTGGATTTTTACTTGTTCTAATTATTTACATACTGCTGGATAAAGAACAGACATGACACCATGAAAAAAGTGGAATAGCACACAGGTGTAGGGAGTTTGCTACTTGATGATGTAGTGGTGATATAACAGTCGTATAATAATAAATAAAATAAGCTTTTGTCATAAAAAAAAGTTTATTTGCCATAAGCTTTAAATTAATTGCAATCTGCCTTCATTTTAAACTTTTTCCGACTATTACATTTTGAAGCATGTGTGGTGTATGCAGCTAAATTAAACCGTTTTAGTGTGAAGATGACAGAGATTTATGTATGATTTGTTTGCGTCAGTATAACATTATGATTTTATCATGATAAATGTGTATGTACATCTGCGGTGTTTTGCACTGATTGTGCAACTGGAGGGCTACTATAGGTTAGGCGCTAGGTTTATGTTTATGTCTGGCCATGTGTCTGGTAAAAGAGTTTGTGCTGTTCATATTTAAAGATATAAACATGCAATGTGTGTCCAGACTGAGGTCATATCTCGTAAAGGCCATAAACTCCGAAGATGTGATGCAGTGTTTTTGATTGCACAAACACGTGATGTGGTCTTTGTAATTGCATTTTTATCTACAGTGGAAGCATTTATGCAACTACAGGTTTGCTATCTACTATTATGGCTCCCAAAAGCAATGTTCAATAGTTAAACTTTTATTTCCCTAGAAAAGCCATCTCAAAACGAAAGCTACAGAAATAATGACAGAGCATCAACTATCCTGTAAATCCAGCTGAGTAAATCCTGTCCATTTTAAGTCTTTTCAGCCGTAGAAAATAGTTCATATGAGGTTTACTGTGGGGAATTATTCCCAACTTCCCGGAGACCAGTCAAGCCACATGAGCATGGAGAAGGTGCCAGAACAAGTCAGTTCTTTAATAAGGTAGTTCTCTGTAGTACTGGCTGTAGTAACTCACTACATGAGTGAGTTGAAGGATATGGCTGACTTGTCGGGGACCATGCCCAGTGGCCATGCTTAGGGAGAAGAACATTATAGGAAACAGAAAGGAAAAGAACTAATAAGCTATATAGAGTTTGTATAGTTTTGAAAAAACTAAAATATTTCAAAAATATCTGTGATCACCAATATAAATGGGACAGATAATTCCAAAACGCTTTCCTCTTGTTCTGATGCATACGGTACAAATGCCGTAAGGAACAGGGTTTCAGAGAGAGGAATGTCAGTAGTTAAAGACTATCTTTTTTTTTTTGACCGTGGACCTTCATAAAAGTTCAAAAAGATCCTTCAGGACGCCATGGTGCAGACCTGGCAAACGCATAATTAGAGAGAGAGAAAGAGAGAGAGAGAGAGAGAGAGAGACTTACCCCGCGGGTTTCATTATTCTGTTCTGTTCTGTTTTGTAAAAGTGAGATCATCAAGAAATTTTACTTGGTTTTTATGAGACAGTCCTGTGTGAGTGGGTGGACTTCCTCCATGAAATGATCCCATGTAAATGTAAATGTGCCACAACAGAGTGAACTGAAACTGAGTGACACGCCCGAGCTCCATAACATGACTTCATATTCCTTTTTTTTATTTTATTTTAATTTTAGCCTACTTCTTGATACACACCAGACAGGAATTTCTTTTCCAAAATAATGTTAAGGAGCAGGGATTGGTATTCCTCTGCAGACTACTGCTCTCAAGGTGTATTGCCTTTTAATTGGAGTTAGCACCGCAGGTTTCAAATAAAAGTGCATGTACATAAATGCCCATGCATCTTAACAACATGATTTACACAGTTTGAGGGGTTCTCTAGCTTTACAGACAGAAGTATAATATTACAATTTATGGACTCTTGTAAAACGCGCTGAAACTTGAGCGCACCAGTGACACATGTATGTGGTTGTGCAGCACATGGCAGGTTTAGGTAATATGTTTTCCCCATTTGACTTAGCTGGGGATAATGTCATGTTTTATTTTTGTTTGGGAAATTATACCTTTATCATAGTGAGCAATACAGATCTGGAAATGTACTGTATAACATAACTCAAATATAACTTTTTGACAATTTCCCTTCGGGGACTAATAAAGTATGCTTCTTCTTCTTCTTCTTGGTTTGTTCCTTTCAAACATATTTCTTAATTTTTACTCATCATTTATTAAGAAAAAGCCAAATGCCTAGAGATCATGATTTTGTCTCTAAACCTGCTCAGTTCAGGCTTCATCTATGCAAGACACAAACCCCCCAAAAAATCACTTTGTAATATTATCAGCTGGAACACTAAGATAGTAGGGGATAAGGAGTTTGTTTAAAAAGCAGGATTATCAACAGTTAAGATGCCTAACATAGATGGTGGTTTAATGTTTGCCGCTACCAGTGGAAAGATATTGACACAGTGAGGAGAAATGTCACGTGATCAATTCAGATATAGCTTTTAACAACCCAGTTGTATGGTTCCAATTTTTAAACAAACCCTTTGTTTGGGAATGTCCCTAACCTACCCTAGAAGGAGCCAACCCCCCAGTGTTCAACCCCAAACCCATGCCCTTATTCACAGGAATGGAATTTGTAGGTTCAACATAATACATGTTTTATTCTAAACAGAATAACACTAGCTTCCAAGTGTATCAATACTGCAACAAAAGGTTTTTTCTCTCAATTTTTTCCAAAAAATAAGATAAAAACCAGAATTGTTAAAACATATCTTTATCAACATATAAGATGTAGAATAGATTACTCAGCAGATGACCATTACGTCTAAGCCATTGTAATTTCCTTTGAGTTTATTGGAGATCCTGTGAGCAAAAACAACCTGTCATTTGCTGCTGATAGAAATAACAGGTGGTCACTACATGGTAAAGGAGACTCTGCACATGTTTTGCGCTACCTGAAGCCACGTTGCAGCCTGTAAATACCACCAACGATAAGTTGCATTGTGCAATTCAAATGCAAGCTGTGTTACAACGTATAAAGTCTATATAACTGTAAATAGCATCATCTAGTTTGTCGACCTGGCACGGTATGCAAACCGCATTGGTTTCCTCGGCCTCAATATGCCTACAACAACTTGCTTTTCTACTAGTCCGGTCGAGACAGAATGCTGCCTTTTAAGTGACGAAGGGGGCTGTAATTTGAGAGTAGGAGAGTAGGAGAGTAGGAGAGGAGGTATTATTAGCCCAAACCGAACGCGGCACTTGAGAAATCCAGATGTTGACTTTTAGGTACAAAGTAAGCAGGGTGTTGTTTCTTCGTCGAACACGGTCGCCTGACCCCTTTTCACGAAAATTAACACAGACCGAAAGGTTCAACTAAGGGAAAGGGAGCAGACTAGGCAGCAGTATTCGGACGAGGGGGGGAAACTCAACTCAACTCAACACAACATAACAAAAGCCTCGACAAGTCGGGACGTTTCAGACCAGGTTTGAAATGCGTTTTTCCGCCTTGTATTGGAATTAAATATCGCTATCTCCGAGTTCCGAGGCCCCCTTTTTTTTTTTTTTTTTTTTAAATCGTTTTGACTCGGACGAGTGAGCATCATGACTTTTCTTCACTTGATCCTCTGCGTCGGGATGTTATCGGCGCGGTTATGCGGGGCTTTTTTTCGCGGACCTCTGCATCCGGAGATGTCAAACGGGACTTTTCATCACTATTTCGTACCGGACGGCGACTACGAGGAAAACGACGACCCGGAGAAATGCCAAATGCTTTTCAAGATGACCGACGACCGAAAGTGCGGTCTGGACGAGGACCACGACTCCGTCATACGGGACGACTTCACCATAATAAAGAGGCAGATCGAAGACGCGGCCCGGGTGCTGGAGGGGATCGGGAAAAGTATCTCCTACGACCTGGACGGGGAGGACAGCTACGGGAGATACCTGCGGAGGGAAACCTCTCAGATAAGCGAAGCCTTCACGAACTCCGAGAAGTCTCTGCTGGAGCTGGAGGTCAAGTTCAAACAGAGTCAGGAGAGCGAACTGAAGGAGGAGCACCGGATAAACGACGACTTCTTGAACATGATCGTACATACGAGGGACGTGTTGAAGGACACGCTGGACGTCTCGACGGGGTTGAAGGACAAACACGAACTTCTGTCGCTCATTATCCGGAGCCACGGGACGCGGTTGAGCCGATTGAAGAACGAATATATGAAGTTCTAGAGAAAGGAAAAAAGTACTAGGGGGGCCTCTAATATAGGGCTTTTGTAAAAGTGATCTGAGAATATACTGTAATATGGTGACGTGATTTATTTTTTTATCCTGCCTTTGTGTTTGTGGCCGTGGGGCAGAAGCAAAGCTGGAAAAAAAAAAGTGGGTTTCCATATCAGGGATATAAACTGTTTGATCGAGTACGTTTTCTTTGTGGGTAATTGTATGGTAAATAGAAAAACATCAGTTTCTATTTTTTCTTTATATCCCTTCTGTCCGGCACCTGCGGTCCATTTTTTTGGATGGGCGTGTTCTATTTTTCTATTAATTGTCTGATAAAAGCCTCATGTTGCAGAGATATGGACTAGTTCCAATGATCATGTCTGACTACAACGTGGTAGTGGATTGATTGACATGGTGACGTTGACCTAAATAGTCTAGCAAGCTTGTTGCGACAGGTGTTATTGACACGTCTCTCAAGATGAATGTTTCTAGAATATCAATGAATGTTTACATATGGATTTCTACAGTTATATTATTATTTTCTTTAGGCTAGCTGACTTTGCACACTTCTTTACGGTTTCATTGCTAAAGATTGTGACATGGTTCAAATAAAAGGCCTAATACCGTTTTGAATAGGCAATGTAATCTTGGAAAGTGTACAGTCTATGTAAGTAAATAAATACTGTGAGTGCCGATATCTTTATTATAGATCACCTTAATTTGTATTCGCTGTTTATATGATGTATTAATATAGGTAGAGCAGCATATCTATTCTTGTAGACAGAAGTAATACTTTGACAGATAAGACTGCAGGCAGCACTCATGGACTTCAAAGTTAAACACTAATTTGTGTGGCAATATACCTAACAATAATTATTATAAATAATTATTACAATTATGTATGTCTTTTCAAATAAAGAGTTGATGTTTAAAGTTTGATGTGCTTGTGCAACAGTATGTTTTTATGATATGCAACAGTACCCACAGCACTAGTACTACAACCAGACAATGCTTATCACCATGTGTTTAAAAAAAACAACCAAAGAGCCCCTCCATGTGTGTTTTACAAGACTTTGAGTTCTTCTGTGAATTAGTTTGTTTGTGGACACACACACACAAACACACACACACACACACACACACACACACACACACACACAGTGTCCCCCTAGGGGAAATGCCAGTAGAATACCCACTGGAAAATCCAGTTGGTTGCAGTTGACAAATTCCAGTAGAAAAGTCTACTGTTTTCAGCTGTTGTGAACTGATTATTTCCAACTTGTTTTTACCCAAAAACTGGAACACTTCTACTGGTGTCTACTGGTGTGACCTAAAGATGCTACTGTATATGGTTGACCTGGTTTCAACTGGTATCTGTTTGTAACAACTGGTGTTAGATGGGATTTTATTATTAGCTACTGGTGTCTGCTGGAATTAACTGACTGCTACATGAGTCAACTGGTGTTTAAATGGCAGCAATGTTCTCTGGTGGTTTCAACTGGTTCTGATGGTTAAAACTGGTGGTTTAAACTGGTCTCTGGTGGTTTCAATTGGTTCTGATGGGTTCAACTGGTCTCTGGTGGTTTCAATTGGTTCTGATGGTTTCAACTGGTTCTGAACACCAAAGTGACTCTTGCTTGAAAGAAAATCAAGAATCAAGTAGATGTCTTCATCTTCTTATTCATGTTGATAATCGTTTCTGTTATGTATCTACCCATTTTTGACAGTCTTGCATTTTTTTCTGCGTCTGGGCGCTGCTTGGGTTGAAACAGAAAGAGGGAAAGAAGAAAATATCAAAATACGAAGTATGTGGAATGCATGAAACTACAAAGCAGACATACATATATAAAAATGACTGTTATTAATGAAAAATATATCTTCAGGCAGCAATGAACAGGGTCCAAGCACATTGTTCCATTCTGACCAAAGACGGGGGCAATAACGGCCCTGGATTTGATCCAAGAACTTTACAATTCATAGGCAAATGCCTTAGCCATTCAATCGCATACCCACTTGACATTCTGAGGGGTGAAAACTAAACCGACAGGTTTCATCATATATACATATATAGTGGCCTATGATTAAAAGCTTCCCAAAGAATGATATAACTGTATAGAGCTCCCCATTAATGAATTTCATCTTTAGGGTATGAATAGTATTATTCGTTAGTTCAATGAAGATTGATCAAACTATGTTGAAACTTTGACAGTCACTCCACTGGACCATTAACACCTCAACATCCGGACCTAATGTATTCACTTTTTGAGATACTTATTTTTTATACTCTTTTAGTGTATGTCTAACATCGGAGGTTCAAAGTGTACACAAATCTGGTGGCAACCTAGACATTATTTATAGAGAATAATTTTGCCAGTAGAAATACCTCAAATGCTGACTAGTGTATAATGCTAATTATAAACTTGTAACCAGAAGCCTTACCTACCCTGGAATTGAGTTCTGGAACAGTAGAGAAGCCTATTCTGGAATGGAGAAGTGGAACAATGCTCTGGAACACCTATAAATTAATAGAAACATAATTTACACACAGACCAGGAAGTGCAATTGGTAAGTTGTTTGGCAATGACAACTATTGGTTTCTAAGTCTTAACTCTACAAAATGTAAATGAGCTAATGAGCAAATGTAATGATCATTCATTAAAGTGGACAGCAGGGGTGGAGGGGCTGGGGTTGAGAGTCCACTGGAGACGGTCCATTGGAGTCCAGGTTTCCCAGCAGATTTCCCAGCAAATTAATGGATACAGTTTTGGAGTAGGCAGAGCTAGCTTGGAACATATTTGCATTGTATAACAAATTAATCAGTATCATAAACTAATCAGCATCATAGCTACAATGTCATGACATATCGATCAACATTACCTAGCAAAGCTTAACATTATGAAACACATGGCGTGTGGTGGTGACCCCAAATGGGCCCCAAAACAATTTGCAACTCCTGTGGTTTGCCCCCCCCCACTTCAAAAATCTCTCCTGTGCACCTGGGGTCAGTTTAGAGCAACAGCCCCTCAAAATGTCTGTGCACGTCCCTGAGTAGACCTCTTCTACTGGAATCAACTGTAATGTCTCCTGGGCGCCCCTTCAAGGAGAAAGCTGCTTGCAAAGTAAAGATGTTGTAATTGTTTAAAATTGTTTTGAGTACTAGTATGGTGCCCCTTACAAATAACTTAAGTTGTATGTGCTAATACCAAAACGGTGAACATAAGCACATTAAGAATAAAATAATTGAATATAATGTGCCTCCGTCCCTGGTAATTCCTTACATTCCAGACATTCTTATTGTTCCGGTGAATTGACTGACTGACGTTCTGACTGACTGACGTTCTGACTGACGTTCTGACTGACTGACGTTCTGACTGACGTTCTGAGTGACTTAAGTTCCGGATAGAGCCGACTGCACTTTTCCCTGCGGACGGTCAAAACGTTACGGTAGGTAGCACCATGCCGTTTCATTTGTATGTT
Organism: Polymixia japonica; assembly: GCA_900302305.1. Classification (NCBI taxonomy): domain Eukaryota; kingdom Metazoa; phylum Chordata; class Actinopteri; order Polymixiiformes; family Polymixiidae; genus Polymixia; species Polymixia japonica. Next base: position 25,511 of record OMKK01090599.1, read on the forward strand.
TTGGTGTTGCTTTAGTACACACACTATGCTTCAAAACACACGGGTATTTGATTTAGCTTCATTACTGGGGAAAGTAGGTCGACTGGCTAGCCTAGTACAGTACTAGCCAGCAGTATGTTGGAACTATAGCAGAGAAAAACTGGAGAGTTGGATTGCCTCCTTGTTAACTCGTTGTTAGCCATCATTTCTGTACAGTAAACATGCGTTTTGGCATCTTAGCCAACAACAACTTTTGAGAACAGCACAATAAATTCACTGGCTAGCAGGTAAGCTTTTTATAAAACTAGCTTCTATTAACACAGCTAACTAATAGAAGCTAACTAGCTCCTATTAACACAGCATGTCAGGTTCAAAGTAGCGCTTCACTAGCGAAGTGTCTTGGGACCGTCGTAAACGTTCAATATGGGTATATTCAAATTCTAATAACGTTTATATTTCTTAATCATAACAACTCAAACAAATTCTGTTATGGCCAGAAACAGGTTTCACAACTTTCACAGCTGTTAGTTTGTCAAAAAAGGCATTATCAAGTGTCATATGATCCCTTAAATGGATTATAAAGGGACATATTGTCATAATTAGGCCAATAACTCACTGACGCTTGTTTTAAGGGAATATATAGGATGGCTTTGTTTGACAAACTAACAGTTCTGAAAGCTGATTCTGGTCATAAAATAAATAGTTTGAGTTGTTTTGATTAAGAAAATGTTTTTTTATTGCAATTTGAATATACCCATATTGAACTTTCACGACGGCCCCTAGACACTTTTGTAGGGATATTCGAAGCAGTTTTGACATTGAGATGTTTCCATAAGCGCTGTCGAGTTGACCAAGACTGTGAAACATTCCCCTCATTTTCCTCTACAATATAAAACTAACCTGAAAAGCTGTTTTCATGAAGCTATTAAGGTTTACATCAAAAACAATATTAGAGAGACTGGAAGACATCTTTTCACCTACCTTTTGCATCTTTCTCTCTACATTACATTTTCACTGATGAGGTGATTGAAGCAGTATTTACGTTATGTCAGTGTAAAACTAGTGGTACAAGACACAATTATGCAATTCATTAATGGGTGGCTTATTCTTATTCTATGGCTTCACACTTTCCTGTTAAGAGTTTCTGACCTGGAGACGTGGCTCACCTGCAAGAAACCAATCAAGAATGTGGCTGAGTACATGTGCACGGTATGCCCTGCCAGCCATGATGCAGAGAGGTAACGCTGTCATGGCCCTCCAAATTCTGAGGGCCAGTGGAAGACCAAGGTGGGCAGCAGCTCCAGCATCCTCTTGTCTGAACTCAATACAGTTCCATGGGCTGAAATCAATGGTGGCAGCCCCCCTCTGTACAGTTCGCTATGGAGTGAAGCAGGCCCGGGCCCTGGACAAGGAGAGGCTGGTGGAGGTGGAGTGGGAGGATGGAGGCCAAAGTCTCTACCCTTTCACCTGGCTGAGAGACAACTGCCAATGTCCACTATGCACCCTACAGTCTGCACAGGCCCGCAGCCTGTTGCTCTCCAAGCTTGACATACACACAGAAATAGACACTGTCCGGGTCACTGACAACAACAAGGTAGGCTGCTTCCTTCTTGACTTTTGTTTAAACTGGTTCACAGAGATACAGCTCTTTCTAACAAGAGAGATCTGTTTTGAAATGCATAAAATGATAAGTGAGATTGAATGGCTCTTAAAGTGTTTTGATTTTGTTAAAGGTCCCATATCCTAACATGTGTGACGTTTTTACTCCAAAAAAGTAAATCAGTATCAATTCTGAGTATTATAATTATACCTTCATATCCATAAAATATCACATTTTGTGAAATTCTCTCATGAGATTTCTTTTAAGATGTTTCTTTGATACGTTTCCTGAACTTGAGCGTCTGAATGGGAACAGATTTACAGAAAATCAAAGAGCAACCATGACAGCAACACAAGCAGTTATAACATTCATGTTTCAGTTATTTTATTTTCATCCCTGCATGTTGCTCCAACCTTTGTGAATCTTTACGTTGTGTATTACATAACGTAAAGATTTACATGATAATGGTTCAGTGGCCTAATAGCTGTTTTTCCACAGGCTGTACTCCTACTCTTATTACACTGGTGTATTTATATATATGGTGTATTTATAACTACATACCATCCACACTATTACAAGGACAGGACGATACACTTACATGCATGCTCTTATCTTAATTGTTACAGGTGTCTTGTTTACATAGACTTTGTAAGATGGTGCTGGCCGTGGCTTTCCGGGCAGGAGAGTTGGGGTTGTGATCCCAGCCTGCGTTGTTTTGTTCATATGGGGAAAGTTTCCTGACTTTCATGAAAACACTGTCCTCTTCCTCCTCAAGGTGAAGATGAGGCTCTAGTTTCCAAGATGGCGCAAGTCTAGCGCATATGTCCTTTAATCCTTGATATATTCTTGAGGTGATTAGGAGTAGGCTGACTTTGTTATTGTTTTAATGTGGTTGTTGAAATTTAGTATAGAGTCCATGACTACACCAAGATTTCTGGCTTGGTTTGTGGTTTTTAACATTACTGATTGAAGCTGAGCGCTGACTCTTAAACGTTCTGCCTGTGTGCGTCCCTGAGTAGACCTGTTCTACTGGAGTCAACTTGGCGCCCCTTCAAGGAGAAAGCTGCTTGTCAGTATTTATGAGGAACAGAGCAAAGTAAAGATGTTGTGATTGTTTAAAATTGTTTTGAGTAGTATGGTGCCCCTTACAAATAACTGAAGTTGTATGTGCTAATATCAAAACGGCGAACATAAGCACCTTAAGAGTCAAATATGACTTTTAGTTGTTCTCCCTTGGCTCTAAAAACAATGACTTCAGTTTTGTCTTTGTTCAGTTGGAGAAAATTCTGGCACATCCAATTGTTGATTTGTTCAATGCACTTACTCAGTGATTGTATTGGACCATAGTCCCCAGTTAAACTGACTGTCAGGCCTCAGTTTATTACTGTCTTTGTGTATGTGTGGGCATGTTTGTCTGTGCGCACCATCGCCCTGTTGGAGACTGTAAGTTGCTGTAGATGTGTGTGAGGTAGTCTACTACGTGTACTGCATGTACAGTAGGTGAGGTGTTATTCTCAATATGTCCATTGATGTAATTTAAACATTCCCCCCCATCCCTGGAGCCTTTGAAAGCCAGAGTTTCTAATTCAAAAAGACATGTTAAAAGGCAGCCTGTCAAATAATCATTTTTGCGTGTTGTCTCATATCCCATTGGAATCAGTCTTATTTTTTTGTGTTACACACTTTGAAGGCAATATGGAATCCATCTGAATACATGACATTTGTTCCCTCATGGTCTGGGCTCTCCCCATGAAACTGTCACTGCATCATGGTGCATAGTGCACTGCTTTTTAGGCAATGAGAGGGGCTGATTTGATTGACTATAACTGAAGACAGCCCCACCACACCTACTGATAATTTATTCATCCTAATCCAACCATTTTTACAACTGTGCCTCGGTGCACCTCAGTTGCGCCTGCAAAATTTACCACAAAACAGACACTTAATTCTACCATATACATGCACACACACACACACACACACACACACACTTTATGACACCTCAAAAACAAACCAACTTTTATTTAGCTAAACAGTGATAGAATTCATACATGCTGCTGTATTTCAATTGTCACGGTAAAATAGCATGAGCCTGCATTGTGTAGATTATAGCTATTATATAAAAGTTCTAGACCTTTGTGTTACTTTAGACAGCCAGCTGTACTTTGAGGCCCACGTTGCAGCCACAGATACTGCAGATTCACACTCCACAACATCCATCAAATTCAGCCTTTTCTCACCCCGGAGGCAGCACAACTCCTAGTCCAAACATTACGCTAAGTTCAGATCAATGATTCTCAACGAGACAAAATGGTTTTAGAATGTTGCAGAGAAAATTGCAGCCGTGTGAACTGGTTAGTTGCAGAGTGTCTGAAGCCGTTACCTGGGGTGTAAAAAGACCTACCTTGTCAAATCGCCAAATTCCATTTTAGAACTTTGGGATGTAGCCATTTCTCTTCAGCCAATCAGGAAACGGCACAGGCCAGTATCGTAGACTGTAAACATAAGCACCCTGTCTCTGCCACTGCATTAGCCAAAGATGGTTCCAGACCTAGCTCGCTGTCTTCCCTGTTTATTGATAAGTGTTACTGCTAACACTGAGAGCAAGTTACTGTCACTGTCATCCATTTTTTTTCTTGCCAGGTAAACACAAACAGAAATCCAACTAATCAACATGATACTATCAATGCAGAAGTAGTGGGGTATGCCAGTATGTCATTGTTATGGAAACGGTCATCTGTGTCTGTGCGCGTTGCTTTGATATGAACGGCCCAGTTTTGGAACGTTTATGATCAGATATCTGGGGATTCTTTTGCAAGTTGCATCCAGTTTTGTTTGCGAATCATTGATCAGAAAGAGCCTTTAGTCATCTCCCAACTTGACTATTGCAACTCACTGCTGGCTGGGCTCCCTGCGTGCTCTACTCTGCCTCTACAGCTAATCCAAAACGCAGCAGCCCGTGTTCATTTTCAACCTCCCCAAATTCTACCATGTCACGCCTCTCCTCTGCTCCCTCCACTGGCTCCCACTTGCTGCCCGCATCCAATTCAAAACCAATTCTGGTTCTTGCCTATAAAGTTACTAAAGGGTCCGTGCCCCCATACCTACAGGCCATGATCCAGCCTTACACCCCAGCCTGAGCCTTGTGCTCCAGGTCCTCTGGCCGTCAGTTGGTTTCCTCCTTGCGGAAAACTGCCCATTGCTCCAACTGGTCACAGCCAGGGTTCCCATGGGCAATCTTGAAGATCTCCCGTTTTGTTCTCTTTGGCGGCACCTATGGCCAAAAGCGGTAATTGCAGGTGTGTAATTGGACCCAAATGTCCATGTACATTTAAGGCAATGGTGGAACGACCTTCCCACCACAGTCAGGACAACAGAATCACTCCCCATCATTCATCATAGACTGAAAATCACACACTCTTCAGGTTACACCTCAATCCCACCTCTCCCCAACCTCCCTCCCAACCACCCATCCCCACTACATAATAACAGTAATAATAATAATAAAAGTGTCAACCTCAATTCAAACAATTCAACCTCATATCTTTAGCAATTGTTATAGCACTCTTTAGCACTAACACTTCTCTACTAGTAGGCTACTTGCTCTTAGCACTGCTTTGTTGATGTACATATCAAAATGGCTTGAGTCTGTATCTCCAGTTTGACATCATTGTCCAATCTTAGTTTATTGTTATAGGTCATCTAACTTATCCTTCCACAGGTGTCCATTGTATGGCCTGACCAGCATACCAGTGAATTTGACCCAGAGTGGCTAAGGAAACGTTGCTTCTCTTCTGCTGCCAGACAAGCAATGCAAGAAGAGCTGTTCATCAATGGTGAGACCAAATTTTATATTTGGCTATAATATTTTTGAATACATTTGCCTTTGCATGTGAAAATGTCATGTAATGATCTGGCGAAAAGACCCTGCTGTGTGGATAGCTGTGGCTTGGATACTGCATAAGATACTGCACTCAAAGTGTACACATACAACTTTGCATGCAGAAAAACAAAACAACTTTACATGAGAAAGTAATTACCTCCTCCCAAAGTATATGCCATGCATACGCACATTACCCATTGCTAGTGGGATTTCCTAGAAGTCTTAAATTTTACCTATAGGTCTTAAATTTAGCATATTATAATTAGTAGGTCCTACTGATTTGTGTACCTACAAGATGTAGAATAAAACTGTTTACTTAGCATCGTATTTAAATCCATTTCATAGGGACTACTTTCAGGTGGAAAAACGGAACTATTTTTATTCACAATTCGATGGCTTTTTAATGCTTTATTATGTGACGCTGAGCAAAACACTTGTAGCCGCACACATCTCTGTCGAAGATTACGTTGCTATATTAGTTTGCAATTTCTGACAACAAAACAAGCGGCCAACATCTAGAGGAGCAGGGGAGTGGAGTTGAACAAGTGAACACAAGTTCCCTCTAGTGTGTAGAAAATATTACATATTTCACCTTTCATTAAAGGGGTCATATTTTGCTCATTTCCAGCTCTTTATGTTTATCCTGGGACTCCACTAGAGTAGCTTTGAATGATTCACAGTTCAAAAAAGTCCTTGTTTATCTTATACTGGCCCTTTATGCAGCCCCTCTGTTCAGCCTCTGTCTAAAACAAGCCGTATTAGCTCCTGTCTCTTTAACGCCCCCCTCCCTAAATGCCCACTTTCTTCTGATTGGCCAACATCCTTTTGCCGGTGTGGAAGGAGAAAGCAAACAGTAAACCTACTAAGTAACATATAATTTCTCGTTCTTGATTGGAAATGGCAACTTCTCAAATCCAACCGTACATGTTCTAGCCCGAATCTGATCTGGAATATGAGAGTGGACAGCACGAACATCCGCAGCAACAAAGATTACAGCAGGACGTCTCTGTTTGGTGTATATGTGGGAAATACGCTAAAATGCTGACTGAAGTGGAAAACGTCTGCTGTCAGGAAATAACAAAGGTAACGTAACTACTAAAATGTTATTCTGTTGTCGCCAAACAACTGTATAGTATCTCCCTGCACCGTCGGTTATAGTTGGTTGCTTATTACTTGAAAAAAGTTCCTTGTAAAGACGTGCATGCATCATCTTGCCTTCATTGTTTTTGACAGGAGAACTTTCGTCACTGCCTGGAGCAGATGACCATATAAAGAAATCTGTCCTGAGTCGACGTCAGCTCGTTCAGAAAGTAGAAAAAAACGTTTGAAACCTAGCGTTCAGAGCAGTCTGAAACCTGAGCTTTTAGCTCACAGGGATTACTTCATTCGTTTACTCATTATTTAACACTTTGGACACATTTAATATGAACATACGACATTGTAAAGTTATATATATATGTCAGAAAATAAAGAAACGCATATGTCCCCTTTAAATGTTGAGTTGTTGTTTTGTGCATTCTTCCTAATTAATTTATTTTACAATTTATTAATTTAAATAATTATTTTACTCCTGCTTTCGGAAAAAAAATCATATCCAGTTTCATAAGGATCACCCCCCCTACTTTAAAAGATTGCATACCAAGGAATACACACATCATTCAGAAAATAGTATTTTAAACAGCTGAAAGGCAAACTCCCCTCAACAATCTTTGTTGGGGTTCCCCTGAGCAAGGCACCACAGCAGAAGGCTGTGGTTGCACTGGGCAGCTCTCGCAGTGTAACTGTATGACTGTGAAGCAAAGGCATTGCTGGAGGTAAACACACAGTAAACCTTCCCCCGAAAGAAAAACACTAACCCCTAATCTAAACTAATTTCCTCATGTTTTTTTGTTTGTAACATTACAAGGTTGTTAAGCAAGGCAGTCTTTCTAAACACGTGAAAAAGACCACATTTAACAGCCTATTTACAACAGCCCAATACACTTTACAATCTACCAGACAGCAGAGGAGAAAGTTCAGCCGTGGTACAAGGTAGCAGCCTTTCAGTTTAGCGGGGGTGGACTGTGGATGGTTTGTGTCCACACGTGGTCCTGAAGGACCCACAGGGCTGAGTGGCTCCTGCTTTGTCTCTGTGCCAAAGTGATGAACGGGTATGTGTGTGTGTGTGTGTGTGTGTGCGCATTGAAAAACTCTCTTTCCGCTGTTGTTCAAGCGTAAAGAGATCCCCCCCAATCAAATTACTCAGACAGACAAACACACACACACACACACACACACACAGACACACACACACACACACTTTGTAGTTCAGTATTTTGTTTTCCAACCGCTGAGCTCAGAGCCAGGAGTGCTCCCAGAAGACAGACCTAAGTTAATACTCAGTCTATCCCTGTTGGACTGACACACACACACAAAGACACCACAACACGTCACAACACGAGAAAACACACACACACACACTCTCTCACTCACACACACACACACACACACACACACAAACGGTCACATACAGTCTCTGGGTTTAATTATGTTCTCCTGAGTGCCAGCCTGAAATTCCACTTTTTTTCCTACTGGAAACATTACTGGAAAGGTCTACACTTTCAGATGGATGATGAATAATTTCACTTATGAGGGATGTGTTCATATCCTCACCCTTTTTCTTCCCCGTGATGTTAACTCGCTGCGATGTAGTCCGCTCTGTTTCCTTTTTCATGCAGCGCACCTATATTTTACAGGCCTAGGTCTGCTTGTAAAAGTGTTCTCAACAGAGAACGTGTAGCACACAGAGGGCACTGTGAGGTTAATATGATAATGGCAGCTTTGGGGATGTTACTCATGCTGTATTACACCTCTTTTTTTTTTCTTAAACTGTCTGGGGGAGTTTCTTTTCTTTTACATTTCTTTTGATATGAACTGGAGTTTGCTAGTATCGATAGAAGTTGTGGAACAAGCACAGACTTGCACTCGTGTCTGTGTATAATATACAGATGTATAGGACAAAATTCATGTATCGTACCGTGACAGTTGTCACACAATTCTATTTGTTTGTCAGCAAAGAAATGCACTCTTTGAGCTGTCAAAAGTACAAAAGTAGGCTTATAGTAGTCGTCCATATGTGGTCTTTTTCAGAGGAGTGAAGCTGTGATGCTACAACAGTCCAATAAACTTCAACAGCTCCTCTTACATTCTTTATTTCATATCGATCCTGTAGTTCAGTAAAAACGTTCTTGTAGTGCGCGTGTGCGCAACCTGTTCATCTCTCTAGTATATCGCTCTCAAACGTCTAGACCAAACTACATCTGCAGGAAACCCTCAGCCAGGGTGAGTCTGTATAATGGTGTGTAGCGTCTTATTCAGACCCCCCCTCCTGACTTTGCCATATGGAATACCGATTAAGGGCTAGGGGTCAGGAAAAAAAATCTGCATGTTCCTACCAAACACAAGCTCACTGTTGCCTGGAGTTTATTTTTGGAGACCAAACAAATCCCAATGCCCCTAGGTACTGTACATGTCTGGCTAAAGTCAAACTGCCCTGTGCAGAAGAGTATTACGAGGCTTGCTGTTTGTCCTACAATCAGTGCTTTTAACTTTTGGTTATAAATAGTTTTTGTTTATCATGTGTTTTGATATGTTGTGTTCCTCTTGTCAAGCACAAAGGACAACACCAAATCAATAATTTCACTATAGCTGCCATACTATAGCAATGCATACATTTTATTATTTGAATTTCCTTTTTAGTACTTGTCATTAATACTTATCATAGTATTGGAACTTATAACTCCCTCTAA
>OMKK01090600.1:3814-29306 GCA_900302305.1 Polymixia japonica
TTAGTGCATGTTAGTGCATGTTGGTGCATGTTGGTGCATGTTGGTGCATGTTAGTGCATGTTGGTGCATGTTAGTGCATGTTGGTGCATGTTAGTGTATGTTGGTGCATGTTGGTGCATGTTAGTGCATGTTAGTGCATGTTATTGCTTTTTAATGACCCCCTATCCTGACCCAAATGCAGGGCCACAAAATAAATTCAATGTGGCCCTCACCAAAACAAGGGTCAGGATAGAAATTACTTTTGGAATACTGAAAGCCTGCTTCAGCTACCTACGTGGGCTCAGAGTGGCCCCGGACCAGGCGTGTGTAGTGGCAGGGCTGTGAGAGAAGCTATCACACAGCAATTTTTTTGCCTAAATAAAAAAACAACAACAAAGAACAGTGTTTATTTTTCAATTATTTTTTGTTCTCCCATTCCTAGGACCAAAGAAAAATACATTTTAGTTGAATTGTTACCCATGCCTGGAAATAAATTACGTTACTGAAATACCTTCTTTTTGTACTCTAGTTTCTCCACATTACATTTTTAGTTTCTAGTGTCACTTCCCGTTAATTGTTGTTTCTGAGCCAGCCGTGACAAATCGGGGGCTTGTCCAAGTCTGATTCCTAGGTGTTTTGTTTGAGTGCATTTAATCGGTTAGTCTCTGTGTTGGAACGTGTCCAGGTGCTGTTGATTTTAGGGGTTTCCCAGGCAGTCTGAGTGGAGGGACCAATCAGTGACTGGGTTGGTAGGTATGCCACCTAGAGGGCGGGTCCTTAAGGGATTCCCTGATTTGTTTGCATAATCTGATTTGGGCCTCTGTGTAATTGACATCAGAGAAAACACCTGGGTGAGCTGAGTGTCTTTGTTAGTGTTCAGAAAGGCATGGTTGGAGTTGTGGATTGGAAGACCTGTTTTGACCAAAGGAAGGTAAGTGTTGACATGCTGATGTGTAATTTTTTTGGAGCTAAAGCTATTTTTCCCTGTTAGGCATAGCAGCGTTGCTCCTTTGAATTTCGCTGGTGACTACTGTGTTCTATCGGTCTAGGGTTTGTAAAATGACTCAGGTGGAGGATTTTTTTGAGACTACATCAGACATGTTTTTAGATGGCTGCACAAATGAGCAGTTGTTGAAAATTGCAGCCCTCTATAAGGTTGAAATCAGTGACAAAAGGCTCAATGACACAGTTAAGTCTATTTTAAAGGCTAACTTGATGAATGTATTGCCAGGTACAGCAGGAGGTATTGTTGAGGCTGCTATTGGTTTGTCTTCGCCGTTAGGTCAGAGTACTGGTTTGTCCTTTGTACAGCAGAAAGAGTTACTGTGGTTGCAAATGGAACATGAAAAGTTAAAGCATCGGGTTGAAGTTGATAAAGAATTGTCTTTGGACAATTGAGCAATTGAGCCTGGAAGCTGGTCAAGGGCTAGGCGGAGCTCCTCTTCGCATTCTGATCTGGGGGGAAATTTGCAGCTTGGTCGGTGACAGACAGCTTAGGTTATGCATCCGTGAAGGCCACTGTTCTTAAGGTCTACAAGATGGTTGCCCAGGCTTATTGCCAGGAGTTTAGGAATGGTAGGAAGGAGGATAAACAGTCCTACCTTGAGTTTTCACACAATTTGCTGAATACTTTTAATCGTTGGCGCACAGCTTCTGATGTGATCTTATCGTTTTGGGGCAGTTCTAAATGCAGTTCCCAGCCGTATTGCCACATATATAACAGAACAACACGTGAAAACAGTTGGTGAGGCAGCTGCGTTAGCAGATCAGTATGTCCCGACTCACCGCAGATTGGGGAAATGTGCATAGTGCCGGTGGCTCTGCTGTTGGGCATGGATTTTTGCCTGCCGGTTCAGTCAAGCCTGAGGTGGAAGTGATGGTGACAGGTTTGCGTCACTACTGTCGGAAAAAAAAAAAGGGGGCACGTGAAAGCGGATTGCTATGCTCTAAAGAAAAGGAACAAACAAATGAATGCAAAGTGGTGCTACATTAGCCGCTCCGATGGCGAGTGTGATTTCGGACCTACCTTGTCCATGATTATTTGCCTTGTCATAACATAGTGGTTATGTTTCCCCGGGAAACCCCAGCCAGATTTCGTAACTTGGTTTTGCAGTTGTCAGGACATCTGGGGTTCAGGAAGACGTATGACCGTATTTTACGGTACTTCTGTTGGCCTCGGCTAAAACGGGAGGTGTCGGAATACATCAGAACTTGCCACACATGTCAAATAACTGACAGGCCAAACCAGGCTATTAAGCCCGCCCCATTTCACCCAATGGCACATACTCATTAACTGTGTTGGACCTCTGCCTCCTTCTAGGTCAGGATCAAAGTATCTTTTGACTGTAATGTGTCAGGCCACCATATAGCCAGCTGCTTACCCCCTGCGGTCAACAACAACCAGATCTGTCGTTAAAGCACTCCGCAATTTATTTCCATCTTTGGCATCCCCACATGTTTGCGCAGGTGTTGAAACAACTTTGGGTAAAGCACTCTGTCGTCAGCCTGTCACGCACAAAGTCAGGGGGAACTGGAGCATTTTCATTAAACACTTAAGTGACTGCTGTGCGCATTTTGCACAGAGTTGGTCAGGGATTGGGAGGAAGGATTGCCACAGTCAATGTTGGCAGCCAGGGAGGTAACCCAGGAGAGCACCGGGCTTAGTCCCAATGACTTGGTGTTTGCCCATTCTGTACGTGGTCCTCAGGCAGTGTTGAGGGACAATTTTCAGAGCAGCGATCCTCCAAAAAACCTGATTGACTACGTAAATTGGTTCAGGCATGGGTTGTATGTTGCAGGGAATGGGCAAGGGAGAAATTGGCTACAGCACAAGAGAAAATGAAGTGCGTTTATAATCGATGGGCTGAGCGGCACCAATTCAGTCCTGGCCATCAAGTGCTGGCTCTTTTGCCAATTGTGGGGTCACCCTTCTAGGCCAGGTTCACAGGTCCTCACAGGCCAGATGGTTTAGTTTATTCGAACCAGTGAGTGATCTAACTATGTAGTCCTTGGCAAAATGTTTGGAGCATACTCTTGTGTTGTCTGCGATCTGTTGAGAGATGACATATGTTAACGTTAAGTCTCTAACATTGTGGTTAGTCTTGACCAGTTTATCGGGTATGAAATTTGAAGAACTGGTAAATGCTAGCTTGGCTAGCTAATGTTAACTTGATAACATTAGGTCTACCTGGAAATATGGTCCAACGTCCCTCTTTATTTTAGCAATCCACTCGCGGCGGGTTTGTGGCTGAGAAAAGATATGGAAAGATATGCCTTTATCATTTTCTCTTTGGTAAGATGTACAGCCTGGTACACAACAGTAAGATATGTTCACTCATGGATGTACACCTTGTTTATCGCAGTACTTCCGGGAATCCGGCCACCTCAGCCTCATTTTCGCTCAGGAAATTTTCAAAATGGTGTATTGCATGATATAAGCATATAGGCCTTTGTATACTGATATTATCCTAAAACAGATACTGATTAAAGCACTAAAGCAACAACCTTGCTTCAACAAACTTGTTGACCTTATAAGATTTAAGCCTACTTACCAGTTTGTAAGCCTACTTTACAAGTAAGCCTACTTACCGGTTTGAATTATGTTTTTATATTTGTATACTTTATTTGCTCCCAAGACCGTTTAACACTGCCAGGGTTGCAGATGAAACAATAAGGCTAAAGTTGTCTTACACGCCATAAGAATACATCTAAGTAACACATTCAGTTAATAGAATACACAGTTGTAATTATAGTCAGATCTACTCGTGCGTTAATGATAGTGTGCCACAGTGATTGATAAGCCTATTAACTTATGCATTCACACAGTCTGCAATTTTTTGCCAGCTTTTCTTCCTGCCTTTGGCAACACCCTGCGCCCTAAAACAGGTGTGCTGTGCAGGGTTTCCATGAGCCATTTTTTTGGCAGGCCAACATAGCCGATAAGATTCTAATGGCCAAATGTACAATTTAACGGCCAAATGTAATACATGTGTATGTGAAATGCAGATACGTGTGTGTGCAAAAATACATGGTTAAAAACGAAGCCAAACACATTGTGTTGTAACAAAAATATAAACTTAGATTTTAGCCTACCGCAACGAAGGGCTTTGTGTAACGAGTGTGTGCTACAGGAGAGCAGTACTAGTCTATGCAAGCCACGCACTAACACATATTTGCTGACAATTTGCCAGTCAATGTATGCTCATAAAAAACTTGAAATATGATTCTAATTGTTATAAATTTTCATATTGCAATGTTGTGTTACTTTATTTAATAGCCTAATAATAATAAATTAACAAAGCTTATTTTTACTGGCCAAGATGTATAATTACCGGTCAATTGAAATTCTAGTCGGCCAATGGCTGGTAAAGGCGGGCTAACAGAAACCCTGGTGCTGTGGCATAAACTGTGACATGGATAATGGATTGGAGTGCTCTGAATCTACAGCACTCCATATTGTACTCAATGGGCCATATAGTAGACTGAATGGGAAACTTTTCTTAAATTTTTCTTACTTTTGTTTTTAAGAAGCATGCCCATGAAAAACCAACATGGGATTGATGAGTCAGACTGTTGGTTTTTGCGCATCCCAGGTGAATCTGATGGTAAATGCCACTTGTTCGTATATTGGATTGGCACGTGCCTGTTGATGCTGATTAGCATAGGTAGACGCGCTGGCACCCCCTGCAATGTCTGATGACTTAAGGGTCATGTGCAAATGCAAAGCACTAACTGCTGTTTTACTTCAGTGTATTCATTTTAGTTTTTCAGTGGGGTTTTTTAACACCTTAGCAAAAATTCAGGTAAAAACGCCTGATTGACATACTTAGCTTAAAAACACAGTGTATGTTTTTCAGATATTTCACATGTGAAACTGCATATTTCATATGTTGTTTTGTAGGGTGATTGATTTATTTATTGGTTGATTGATAAAAAATGGCTACAAGTGTTATGGAATAATCCTAGTCTTGTCACAATGGCTGTCTGAATCAGGTTTCATAAGGGTTTGCAGTATAAATTAGGAAGAGGGTCATTGACCCATGCAGCACATAAAGGACCATGACATGAGTTATAATAGTGCACTTCTATTAATTGTGGCAATTTATGAAACTTTTCAACCTACCTAATCTTGAAAATGTAAAAAAGACCTGCTAAATTAGTCCCCTCAGAGGAAGAGTAATATCTGTTCAACTTCACAACATGAGAAGAGGTTCCATCACGTAGGTTGTCACTTTGGTATATTAGTTTTGGCACATATATCCCTGAGTGGGTTTCATAAACACTGAACCAATACTGGTGGGACTACCTGTATATGTTAATATTTAATTTATGGAAGCAGTTCATATATTCGGTGGATAAGTTACATAAAATGGCTTAATCAATCACCACACTGTAATCAAGTGACAGTATCTGCTTGAATCATTTATGAGGTCACATTTACCATAATCATTCTTCACCTTTGCTTGAGCATGTGAAAGGAAAGGCTACTGAAACAAGGTAAAGAACTATGTAATGAAGGTCAATATAAGGGCAACTACAATCTACTCCAACATTTGCAGTTGAATAACCAATTTACATTTACAGCAAGTGCTGGGATCTTATTCCCAACGTGCTGCACACTGGGACCAAAGAGGTAATTTACATGGTATTTACATAGATTATCAGAACAAACATCTATATGCCTATGTGGGGACACGGGTAGGTCACATAGGGAGTATTAAAAAGTGAAAGATGATAAAGGTAGCTATCACTTCCTTGGTAAAGGTAATGCACTTGGACTGCTAATGCCAGTGTGCTAACTTTGCTAATGCTAGCGCCAAAATGTCACTAATGTCACTTTACTTTCATGAAATACCTCAGGAAATGAAATCAGAGGTCACTTAATGACATACGCTCCGATTAAAAGGAAATATGGTCAGTAGTTACTCGATAAAGAAGCAGTGATTAAGCACTGTGCCTTTTTGGCTAGACAGCAACAGCTGGACCAACCCTATAAATGTGAATGTCTGTCTGTCACTGACTGACTCGCTGACTGAGTGACCATTACTTTTACTGAACAGTATAGAGTTAGTAGTTAGGGGTCATTAAATAGTTTGGGGTCATTGGAAAAAAATTATCAAGATGTAATCAATCCATTTTTCTCTATTGGAGAGACCTAACATCTTTCTGTCATGCAAAAATCAAGATGCTTTGCTTGGATTTATAACATATTACACGTGGCTCATGGTATTACACTTTAGTATTGGGGAAATTCTGGGATCGGCCCAATATCTTATACCAATAACGGGATCGGTGCATCCCTAAAAGAATAAAAACATTAGCAAGTGACTCTCTCAGGCTTTGAATTATCTGTGAGGTTGTTTATCCTCAATCACAAATGTTCCCTTGAGCATTGCACCTAATATCTGAATGTATGGATAGATGTGTTTGTATGTGTTCCATGTTTCATGAATGAATGAATCATTTATTGTACGCTAAGGAAATTGTTTAAGTTGCTCTATATTCTCCTCTGGAACACTCAATATCATGGAAATGAGCCTCCCACATTAAGCGCTGATTAAATATTTAGGTTTTAGTTTATTTAGTTGTGTTGAATCAGCTCCTGAGTGCCTAGCAAACCACTGACTTTCTAAATTCATTTCTGTTGCTATTTGCATAAGCCTTCAGCATGCAACATATTTTACTGGCTTGTTAAATAAAGTTAAATAAACACATTTTAGGTCATTATTGCATTATTACAAGTTGGCAAGTTTGTTAGATTGTATAAAAGTCTTTGTGTCTATCCCTTAGGTTAGGAAATTCATAATGTAGCCATATTTCAGATTTTAATTGGTTTATTTTAAACATAGTTTATTTCTCATTTTCCAAGTTGTGTATTTAGGGAATTGCATCTGTGCATAAATGCAGCAACACACACAAACGTGTCATTTTTCTGTCTTTTTTTATGTAGACAAATAAAAAAAAATACATCCACAGAGCTTTTAGAAAGGTGAGGATTAAAAGTATCACTTCCTAAAAAAAATAAAAAATGATTGTATTTAAAAAATGTTGTCGGGTCCAAAATTAATGTTTTGTTTATCTTTGTATAAGATGTCTGACATTTGGTTCTTGCTTCTAACAAGGCTTACGAGCCAATAGTATAACAACATTGTTTTCACATGGTATCTCTGTGTCGTCAGCGATCAAGAGTCTAAGTAGTTGCCAGTTAGCTTAATCGTCCGAACAACAATAACTCATAAAATTACAATTCGGCATATTTAAACAAAATCAACAACAACTACCAACAGCCATAGTCCTTACAACCTTAACTAATATGTTGTCACTGGTTAGATTGTCAAAATTAGAAAAATAACAGCTTCAATCCCTGAGGAGCTACATTAGCATTAGTGGCAGTTGCGTCCAGTTACCCAACGCCATAGTTCCCTCAATGTATAATGAAGATGTGCACCAGAGGGGATTTAGAAGTAGGTATATGCAATGCCGACTGAAAAATAAGTAGGTATACGGCGTATACCCTGCACTACACTACTGCTTAGATGACAAGCTCAACTTTACATAAAGCTAGATAGCCACATCCTAAGATTACCATATATTACGGCACTTGACATGACTGAGTCTCACGCCACTCTATGAAATATGCATTTGAACTGCAATGAACTGGCAACCACTTGAGGAGTCATGTGTTTCGAGCAACAGCGGTGTTATGAATATGAATGAAATGGAAGGGGGGAGTGCAACATCTAGTGGCTGAATGTTGTCAATAATATTTTAATGGTATACAGCTACTGAAAGGTGCTCTTTTTGCTCTGCCTGCTGATGTGCAAATCTGTATGCGGAAAGAACAAAGCTCAAGAACAACAGATATTCCCTTATAATAGCTATAGAAGTCTGGAAAAACTGACAGAAGACAAGAGCTTACCCTTTCACCTGCTTCCATGCTGCCATAAACATTGATTGGTGAACACAAGAATTATGCATATCAAAGGGAAGATTCACTGGGACTTCCCTTTAAGACTATGAGAGTTTTGTGAAGACAGACACACTACACTGAAGGCATACAGAGTCTGAGGCTGTATTTAGACTCATCGTTCAGGTATAAGCGTCTAAAAATTATTCAGGGTTGGACAACCACAACAAAGTATTAAATAAACAATGCAGAACTTAAAAGACAGTGAGGCCAACGTTAGGGCCAGAGCTGTTCATTTGTTAGCTTGTTTTTTGACCATTCAAGCATGTTTGTCCTTCAGAACATTGTCAACCCATGAGTCAATTCATAATTGATAGATCTTATTCTTTTGACAGATAGTTTCCAGTGGTTTCAGTTTGTCATCTGTAATGCTGTATTTAGAGTCTATGTTGTCTTCTGATACCAGTGTTATGAGATATGGTATCCAACCTGTATGTTAAGTTAAGTTATACTGTGTTACTGGATTCCTACTGTTCAGGGCAGTCTGACGCACATGCACACACGTACACACATTTGCACACAAACATGAACACAACAAAAGAGACGTACGTTTATTGTGATGAACATAATAATCCCTCAGATCACATAAATGATGGAATAAGACGTGTCTGTCCTGTGAATAATTGACTGAAACATGGACAATAGTTTCAAAATGCACAGAGACCCCCCTGCTGTTCTGTTCTTCTAGGGAAGGTTTGGTGGAAATTCCGCTCTATATGGCATTTCTGTATGTGTATGGGCTAGATTAGATGAGATTATATTAATTTCATTCATCCCTGTGGGAAATTATTGCAGCAGCCGAAATAGAATACAGCAAATAACAGCCAGGTTAATAAAGAAAGCACACCAAGATAATAATAATAATAATAATAATAATGTAGCTATTATTGAGTGTGTTTATATGTACCTTCATGAGTATTCTGGAACTAGATCATATCCCTGTATGGACATATCATCAGGATAAGTTGTTGAGAGTCATACCAATCAACAACCTTCATAAACTCACCTGCCTAACACTCTGTCCCTTCCAGTGCTCTCAAACCCCTCTCTCCCTCCCTCCCTTTCTAACTCCTCTCTCAACATAGGGTCTTCAAATTGGGAAATTACTACTGTTCGGATGAGGAATTGCGATGCCTCCTGCTTGAGGAAAGGTCAAATTCGACAGATGTTGAGTGTATATCTGACAGTGGCTGCGATGTGGGCTTCAAAGGACAGCTGGTTATCCAGAGTCAACCCAAGGTTTCTTGCAGTCTTGGGATGGGGTCACGGTTGTGTTCTCAATGGTGATGGTGAGGTCTTGAAGGAGGCAGCCTTTTCCTGGGAGGAACAGCAGTTCAGTCTTAACAAGTGTTATGTACCCAGACTAGTTTGTAGGTGTGATATGTGGGTGGAAAGTAGTGGGTTTGATTTAGGCTGGACCAGATGGCAGGGCGAAGATGCGGGCTTACCAATCGCTGACGACCCGAAGCACTTCTGTGTCCCGACCCACGGTGTCCTCCAATGCGCTGTTTCCATGGCGAGCTCAAACTGCGACACGGCCTCACCAACTGGCTCAATGTTCAAAGTTGTGTTTAAAAATATCTTTTCCCGAGTAGGTGAAACAAAACATAACCAAACAAACCCGATAACGGGGAGGAATCGGTCCCCCAATTGTCCTGATACTTCAGCCACACACCCCCACCCCCCATCCAGTCCAGCCAATGAATGAAAAGCATGTGAGGTAGTGTGAGCAGGGCCTATACCTGTGATCTCTCCTAACTCAAGTTTGAGCAGGAGATGGTGGGAAGACATCCATGCTGAGATACCGAGAAGGCAAACTGAGATGCGGGCTTCTACCTGTGTGTCAGAAGGGGGAAAGGAGAGGTACAGTTGGGTGTCATCAGCATAACAGCGGTAAACAGAACTAAGAGATTTAGTGTAACAAGAGAAGAGGAGGGGGCCCAGAACAGAGCCCTGGGGAGCACCAGTGGATAGGATGCAAGGTGTTGAAATGCACTCTCCAAGATACCCAAGAGGAACAGTCCGTCAGATACAAAGCGAACCAGGAGAGCACCACGTCCAAAATGTCCAGGCTGGTAAGGAGCATCTGGTGGTTCACTGTGTAAAATGCAGCGGCATTGGACACACCCTAAATGCACTTGCGCCATGCACTTTAGACCGTGCGCTTAGATCATTAAAATAGAGCCCCAAGAGCTACTATTATACTCTAGAACAGGTTGATAGCAGTTATAAACTGGCCTCATCTTATTCCAAGCGCATTCAAGTACACGCACAGCACTAATATAAAAATATACTTATCAAAGATAGACAGATATTAGCTCTAGTTTCTTGTGTTTGCTCACTGTATATTATCACTGTTTGCCACCTTACCAAAGTAGACAGCAAAGGGGCAGAACAGTCTTTGTGGACATGCTGGGCATAAGCCAGGGTCAATATGCAGCTCCACTGAAGCGGTCGGGGGTGAAGTGTTTTGCTCGAGTGCATCTTAGCTGCTGTTTATTAATTTTGGACCCACCTACATTTTTAAATCGGGGTCCAGGGATTTGAACCAGTGACTCTTCAGTCTAACCATTTGTGTATGTGTGAGAGTAGACTGAGAGAACATGCGTGCGTGTCTGTGTATCTGAGTGAGTGTGTATCTGTCTTGAGAGTCAAGAGCCCTACTGGCAGCCTGGATGTGGCTCTGAGACAAAGACAAAATTGGAAGGCTTCAGAGGAATAGTGGTGTCGGAAGAGGATGATGGGGAGGGAGAGAGGAGGATAAAGCTTGGTGTATGTGTCTTTTTCAGGACTGAGAAGGTCACCAGTCAGTCATGAGAGCAGTGTCAATGGAGGCTGGCATCTTGAATGGAGCCACTTGTGCAGAGGGCACTCTGAGTGAATATATACTATGTATGTGGGTGCTTGTTTGTGTGAGTGAGTGAGTGAGAGAGAGAGAGAGAGAGAGAGAGAGAGAGAGAGATGGGTAGAAAAAGAAGATACAGATCATGAAAGGCATAGCTCCATTTCAGTAACCCCAGGTGAAGCGTTTTGAAAAAGTGGAGTCAGTATTGATAAAAGTTTGTAACCAATTGTAAAAAAAAAAAAAAAAACTTTTATTTATTCACCATGCAGTCATTGGAAAAGTTTCCCCAAATGTCTTAGTTTCCCTCAAATTATTGCAGAGGCATAGTGTGTCTTGTTGAAATCAGCAGCCACAACATAAGCTGTGTGTGTGTGTGTTATTAGCCTGCTGTGGTAAAGGTCATGGTGAGTCGTGTATTGGTGTCTGTCATCATGCATGTAGTATGTTAGAGAAAATGATTTGTGAGAGAAAGAAAGAATTTATTTGTGTGTGTGTGTGTGGGAGAGAGAGTGAGAGAGAATGAAAAGGCAAGACTGATCTTGGGGAAACATTTGAACAGCTATTTATGTTAGAGCACATCTGTTTTCGTGTTGGTGGTTCCATGTTTCATGAACAGCTTTTATGTGTCTGTGTGTGCGTGTGTATGTGCAAGAGAGAGAGAGAGAGAGACAGAGACTGTCTAAGATGTGTATGTTGTGTGTGTCTGTGTGTAGTATGAGACGAGAGAATCAAAAGGTACAATGAAAAATGTCTTCATTTACTGTGTGTGTGTGGTTAGGTGAGTAAATGAGTGGATTTTGACAGGAGAAATGTTCTTAGATTTTAGTTATATTTTTATAGATTTAAAAAAAGAAAAAAACCTTTCATTAACGCGCACAATTTCTGTTCTGTGTTACCGTGACAACGGTTAGATGGGTACTGCATGATACACCATCTCTTCTCTTCTTGTCTCCTCTCCTCCATTCCTAAAAAGAATGTGTCCTTTTCCAAGCATCTGTCTGTGCCATTAGGGAAACACACAAGTTGACCTTTGGACCACCACCACACGCATGAGCTCACTATTATTCCACTGCCCTTGTTATTCCTCCGTCAGATGGGAGTAGGAGCATAGACACAAGGAGGCGAAGAACGGCAACCCACATCTGAAGTTGAACCCTGACCTACTTCTACTTCTATGGACCTTCCAGTCGGCATTACTGACTCCGTGTGAGCTGACAGTAAACGGTCAAGATGCGTAGAGGTCAGGTAGTGCTGTACAAGATGATGATGTGTCTCTATTTCCATGTCCAGCGCCAGGCGTCAAACGTTTAACTTTCGCTGTCACTGTTGTTATGGTGTTTTGCTGTCGACACATGTTGAAAATGTCCCCACATTATGCGCTGTCCCTCACAGAGAGACGGAGATTCAACAAAAATGAGAAAACGTGAAAATGTTCTTCTGACTTCCTCTCCTCATGTAAATATTTAAGCAAAAATGTCTGTAGTGTGCATGCTTTATTTCTGTATGTTTCTGTGTGTGTGTGGGCCCACATTTTCCATTTCTCCCTACTGGCAGTATCTTTTAGCTTTGCAACCCTTCCTTCAAATTACTGACGTCTACTTTGCTCTGAATTAATTTGTGTTCTTCGTTGCAGCAAACATGTTTCAGATAAAGTCCACGGCTTGGCGTGAGGAAGGCTTTAGCCAAAAGGGATTTTAGACATTGACCATGTTTACATGCACACTATATTCCAATTAAGGTCCATATTGTGGTTGAAGGCAATATTCCGAATAAACTGTTTACATGCTCTGTAGTGTTGAGATCAGCGAATATTCCTGTATAAATTCCTGTATATTTGGCATATTCCAAATAAACTATATAGGACATGCACATTCTTTTCCCGCTATAATTCCCTGTTCCGCAAAAGGTTTGGAAGACGCTTGCTTTTGCGTTATATTCTTCGTACTTCTACAACATAATTGAAGAAGAGCACTCGTTCTCGTTCACATCCTCAACAATGGCAGACGAGAGTATGAGGAAATGGCGATAATGGAATAATAGCGATAATGGAAATGAATATTCCGTTAAGGGGCATTTTCCAAATAACGTGTTTACGTGACCAAATACAGGCATGAGTCTTATTCAGGTTTGAAATAACTGGAATATTGGCTTAATATGGTTATGGTAATTAGGATAAGGCGTTTACATGGCTCATACATAATCAGAATACTACCATATTCTGGTTAATATAGGAATATTGGTGTGCATGTAAATGTGGTCATTGTTGGATTATTTTCTTCCTTACAATGTAATGCAAATGTCTGAAAACCACATTATGTAATCACAGTTGATGGTTTTGCATTATTGTTAGATCCTGTGGTTTTTGATGGGTTTAGATATTGGTAACATATTGTATTATTCTTGTTTGGACAGAAATCAGTGTTTTCCAGCAGTGACAGCCATCCCATTCGCACAGTCGTTGAGTGTGAAAATGATTGGGATTGGCTGAGATATTGTGGGCCAGGCCTAAGAGTACAGTAAACATGATGTAAATGAGTACAGGTCTGATAAGAGCTAAGAGTGGGTATACAGAGAACTGGTTATGTTATATATATATATAAATAAAGTTTATTATGAAATGTCAGTTAGGACTACACTTACTGATGTGTTGACAAGAGCTGACAATGGGCTTTTTAAGTCTGCTCCATGGAGGACTAGGTATTTCTAGGTCGCTTGCTCAAATCGAAGACGAAATGTGGGAAAGTCTGGGTGTGGGAAAATGATCAAGGTATGCCCCCACCCCCTTCCCGAACAACCATTGCCAATGTTCCCTTGAGCAATGCGCTGAACCCTTCACTGTTACAGTGGAGCTGCTTAGTGACTGACAGTGGAGAGGTGTGTTTGAACTCCATGTTGTGTATGTGTGTTACCCTGGTGCCCCTAGCAACTGCCAGAGGCATTGCTGTAAATAAGAATGTGTGCTTAGTCAACTTTCCGGGTTTAACAAAGTTTCAACTGTGAAAAATCTAGTTTTCCCTTCTGTTTTTCCCCCGTCATAATTCATTCATATCATTTTAGAATAATCCAGCTGACCTACTTATGGTAGTTAGGATTGAAATATAATGAAGTGTTTTAATGAGGACCTCTGTGAGACCTCAACTGAAGTACACACGCCACATTTGTGTGTGTGTGTGTATTAGTGTATTAGTCTCCGACTGTCAGTCTGCCTGTCTTGGTGCATTAGAGTTTAGAATGTTGAATGCAGTACAAGATTGTATACAAGATTGAGTATATAACAGTACAAATGAATGTGTTTGTGTGGGCAGGCAGGGTTAATTTGGCAGAAATGCTGCTTTTTGCATCTTGAGTATTAACAAACCATGTTGAACCGTTATATTTGAATGCGTAATTTAATAGTGGATCCAAAATAAAACTTGGTGTTTATGTGTACCACATGCAAATATGATGATTTTGGTTGTTTGTCAGTTATAATTATTTTTGCAAATTGTGTGTTTGTGTGTATGTGTGTGTGTGTGTGTGTGTGTGTATATGTGTGTGTGCGTGTGCGTGTGTGCGCCCTGCAGGAGCAAGTTGGAAGATTGACAGTCTGGGGACCAATGACTAGACAGGAACCAAAAATTGAACACATCAAAGAGATAGATGGGGAGAGAGAAGGGGAGAGGGAGAGAGAGAGATGGCGAATGGGGGAAATCACTAATCCCAGAGTGAGAGCAGTCAGTAGTGTGGAAGGATGCCACATCCATCTACACACTCCAAACTAGAAACACGACCACACTGCCTCTTGGTTATAGGACCTGGATTGGACACTAAATGCTCTTTGAGCAATCGCTCATCACTGCCGCAAGAATACTTAACTTTTATCAATATATCAAGATTCCCATTGAGAAACACAGCAGCTCAAAAGGTAAGGAATGCAAAAATTGCTATTTTTGTTATACACTCAAGGTATATGAAAATGTAACTAAAAGATGAATGAGTCAGAAGTACAGACCTTTTATGTTTTGTCAACCTCTAACTGTAGTTGGTGCCACTGAAAATATGAGCTTTTTCCAATTTATTGGTTTAGTGTCAACATTAACATCCATTTTCTAATTGTTTTTGTATCGGGAAAGTAATTAACCAGAATATACCAGCAGTTTGCAGGCCATGGGAGTTGAGCTAATAAGTCAAACCTAGCATCGGTAAAACGTAGATTCCTAAATTCACCATATACATCGCTACTCACAGTAATCTGCAATACAGCGTTATATATTCTATATTGTAAATGGTGTACTCACATGTTGCATTCACGCACAACAATGTAATGAAGGAGGAACACGCAGTGCATCTGAACGTGACACTTGCTGACTAACTTTCCTGGTCGGTAAAGACGGACATGTGATGTCACTAACTGACAGGCTTCTCACACCGCCTGTAGCTCTCACTCAAAGCATTCGGTGCAGTTTACGGGTGCTTTTCTCGTGCGTTTTCCACAGACTAGTCGCTTACATGTCTGGCGAAAGTCACACGTTTTGTTCCTAAACGAGTGCGGACTTGGCATCGTTTCCTTTTTGGCTGGCCGGGTCACTCGCAAGCCATTTACGTCCTGCTGCCGCCACAACCTTTGCCGTTCTTTGGCTCGCACAAAGCCCCTTTAACCAGCTCAAAAATGTGCACATTAATTGCAAAGAGGTTGTAGAACACAACAACAGGCCAGCGGTGGCTCCCAGC
Organism: Polymixia japonica; assembly: GCA_900302305.1. Taxonomy (NCBI): domain Eukaryota; kingdom Metazoa; phylum Chordata; class Actinopteri; order Polymixiiformes; family Polymixiidae; genus Polymixia; species Polymixia japonica. The sequence continues at coordinate 19,315 of OMKK01090600.1, forward strand.
CTTCACTGAATACAACCTTGCCATCTGGTCCATAACATCAACGCCAACTTTAGTCACATTATAGTGGGAAATTGTTTTCGGTCGTGTGTTTGGACCACTGCCAAACGCCACTGTCTGATGCATTGTGCTCAGGATGCATACATTCGTTTCCTTGGTAAAAAAAAAAAAGAGCCTTCAGCACTTCAGTGTGAAATCGTTCAGACCGCGCCTGTGTACACGGGGGCACCTCTCGTCTGATTTTATTTATTGCGCCAACTAAGGTGGTTTTGTTGTCTAAAATGATTGCCATAGCCAACGAGGTAAAGAAATTGTCTGTGGTTACATTTCTTCTTTTCCCCAGGAAAGGCTCCACCAGATGCACTACAACAGTCTTGGATAACCGCTTACCAGCTGGCCTAGTATCATCTTTTCCTAAACAGGGAAGTGCGTGGAGCGTGTATTTTGTCTCAACATCAACGGCGATCCAGAGTTTAATACCAAACGTGTCTGGTTTATTGGCCGTGTACTGCGTAAAAGCGACAGCACGCTTTTGGAGGGAACAGCTGTTCAACGGTTATGTTCTCACTGGGCTTGCAATACTGTTTCTTTTTTTCTTTTTTTTCACGAATCTATTGAAGATCTCATATCATTGCAAATTTATCCGTCGCAGACATTCTCTTTGAAAATAGAAGTGCCCCAAGTCAACAGACCAATATTGCTCTAGTTTCATGCTTTTACCACCTGTAATACCTCACAAATAAACAAGACCCACAAATGCTTTCAGTTCATCACCGGTTAGTTAAAAATTCTCAGCATTTTTTCGGTCCACTTCCGCGACAGTGTACTTTCGCATGATTTACCACGTTTCTGTGTCAATCAAACACAGCAGACTGTCCAGTGGGGTTTGAATTTATTTTTTCCTTAGCACAAGGTGTGGGCGCTGGGGTTTCTCTAATTATTTTCTCTATTTTCTTTTTTTCTACCCCAAGGGATACCAGTATTTTGTCCAACCCACAATGTGCCATCTCTTGCGACTCAATCGAGTCCCCAGAAGAGTCTGACTCTGAACCGCAAGGAGTTCACGTTGTTGATATCAGTTGGGAATTAATTACTATTCTGGTCTCGACGGCTTGCAAATTAGGTGGCACCGAGTGACATATCGCAGCATCACGCGCCGGCCTGGAGGCGTTCAGCTGCTCAAATGCTCAAATGTGCTGCAAGAATTTTTTTTTTTTTGTGTGACCCCCCCAGTCGCAAAAGCTATGACATCACAACAACGTGATTGGTCAGTTGCAATGATGGTCCTGGACATTAATTATGATGTCGTAGGACCAACACCAACATCCAACACACCAACACATTGATCGATGTACGGTATTCTTATACCCAGGGACTGACGGATGGAAAGTAGCAAACGCTAAATCCGATACAACGCATCTCTTCCCCTGTGTGGGACTAATGTTTCTGTATGTGGTCCCTTGTCAAATAAACTAAACTAAACTAAACATGGCGATATCAGATGAGCCCACCTCCCACAATGCAGTGAGACAACCACAACATAGACTGAGCTAATCCTGTGTGCTATTCAGACTCAATTACCAAAAGTCCAAAGTGGTCCAGTATGTCAACCCAGAAAACATGAAGCCACAAATGGAGATTTTCTTCAAGAACACAAAATTATATTACCTATTTGTTTCTAATTTTAAAAAAATGATGATGGCCCAATTTGTATGACTGACAACACAACATTTCCATGCCTTGCCACAGACTCTGTTTGGCTGTTGCCAGTTCAGTCAGTGTGTCTTCAGTGAATGAAAATTACTGAGTTTGTCAATGTCGGGTTCACTCAGTGCAGCTCCACACAATGGTGCTTAGCTAGAGAAACTGGCAACCACTGAACATGAGCTTGCATCTAGCTGGTCTTTTGAAATGCATCCTTGGGTCATTTCAATGTTTTCAGTTGAAGTGAACAGAATACCATCTAGTGGGTAGAAAATATTACATATTTCACCTTTTTTAAATGCAAAAATGGTGGGGGGGGACAGGACACGTGAAGTCAGTAATGCAAGTCTTACTTTCTTAAAGTTCAACATGTGCTATTTCAAGCATAAAGATGATGATTCATCAGTCCCTTGTATTTCCGTTTCTGTGTGCAAGAGGTCAAACACAATGTTAGTCGTTCGAAACTATGGAGCTGCTTTTAAGACAACTCTAGTGCTGATCCAGAATCTGTCCTTAAAAACGGGTAGAATCAAACTTCCGTCCCTAAATAAGACGCAAGCTAATTATCAGAAAAACCAATTAGGCTACATCAGTTAATGAGTTATAGCATCTCAAAAGGAAGCACCAACATGAAAATAAGCTACATTGTGTGCACATACTATGTTGTGATTAACAGGCCTATAGCTCCATGTATTATTTGATTCCTGTTGATTTACGTTTACGTAAAAATCTAATGGGAGAGGATCATTCCATAAAGCTGGTAATAAATTGTCTTACTCCTGAAAATGCCATCCCCCTCACTTCTGCAATTATGGCTACGCCCCTGCTCTCCGGGATAGAGAGCAAGAGAGGGTTGTAAGACTCATAGCTGTGGTCAGAGGGTACATAGCAGGATGCGCAAGGATAAACAAAGACTTGAGGCTAACGGCACCTCTGAACCTGTCATCTATTTCATTTATTTTTCTTTTGTTTTTCCTTAACCTTTCCTTCGACAAGGAAATCCCCCTGAAAGCTAAAATGTAACGAGAGAGAGAGAGAGCCGAAAGGAACTTGGTGTCCTCAGAATCCCACTAACGATGTGAAGACCCGGTTCAATCCCCCCGCAATCCATACTCCTGCTTCTACACACTGACTACTGTGTGTGTGTGTGCACGAGTGTGTTTTAGTGTGTGCATTTGTGCGGTCATGTGCGAGTGGAGGTGATAGGGGTGTGTGTGTGCGTGTGTCCATGTCTTCGCAATCCCTACTAACAATGTAAAGAGGTCGGGATGTTCCCCTCCCTCTCCTAAATCCTTCTGAAGCCAAACCACTACACCTCAAAGTATGGATCTATAAATGTGTATCTCGGAGGATTCATATCAGGGTAGGACAGATGGGGATAAAAAAAACCCGAGAGACAGAGTGACACAAATAGGAGACAGATAGCAGTAGACATAGCAAGAGAGACAGAGAGCGAGAGGAGACGCCTGAGGCAACGCCATGAGTTTCAGGTACATCTCTTGCACTGCTTCCTGTTTGTGGGCTGTGGGACCTGGCTGAGATATAACCCACCCACACACACACACACACACACGCACACAAATCTCATACCTACATGCATACTGGGAAGTTAAATAAAACTACCTGACAACTTTTGTCACAAATGGGGTGGTGGTATCCTTTACTGTGAAAAGGTTGAAGCTCAGTGAAGGGTGGATTAGAAAACAAGGAGGTGCTTAGGGGTCTATTGGGGGCCCCATAAGAACTTCTGAGTTCCTTGAAGACACTTCCTTGGTTGTAGGGAGCTCCTTTGATTAGCTTTTAGAAACTTGCATTACCTATAGTGATTTTCTGTTCCCTCGGTGTTCCTTTTGTTAGGTCTGACTGTTCAACTAATAAAACGTCAAATTCATCTGTAGTTTTTTTCCTAATGCCTTGTCCTAACAGTAAAAGTAGTAAGCGTGTTAAACAAAAAACAAACTCAATGAGGTTGTCTGAACAGGTTGCAAACGTAGCAAGCAACGCAACATCTTTCTCCAAAGCGTCAACAGATGCTCATCGTCTGTTTAAGAAACTTGTGGAGAGTGCAGCCGATTTGTAAGTGGAACTTGCACATATAAACCTCCAAAACTGTCAACCTGTGTGTTGACTGGCTCAGAGGAGTAAGACTGCCGAAGATAATACGTTGCTGCGTAGAAGCACTGAATGTGTAAAAGTACATAACCTTTTTTATATACACTATTTTTTATGCAATTTATAATTCAGTTGCTTTTTTTTGCATTTTGCCTGCTCTCATTATACTTTTCAGTACTGTGCTTATATGCGCATTGCAACAAAGCATTTTTTTTAATATAACGACTATAGGCAGTAAATATATGAATATAATACGAATATAATGTCTGATAATAGAAATAAAACATGAACAATGACTTAGTTGTGCCATTTTTATTTTTGAAATAATGTTATATAGCAGGAGGTTTCATAGACTTCACAAATGAGTCCTTTTGAAGACATTAGACATCTATGTGGACATTTGTGTGGATGCAGAAGTGATGTCACTAGGCGTATTTGGCAGATGGGGGGTAATGTTTTTTGCAGCCTTTCTAGTGTTAAAAAATGTTAAAACAGCCCATTATTAAGCAGCTTGTACCAACCATAATTGGATAAAAGGACCACTGGCCCATCGTATACTCAGCAGTTCAGAAACTATTGTACGAACAATCATAAGATAAAATGATGGCTGACCTTTTTAGAAACTAAATTGTGTCAGGAGCAGGTTGAGGACCAGGCAAAACTACTAAATTACAGGTAAAACGTGGTTTTTGGGTGATTTTGGCACTTCTTTCAATAAAAAGGCTCCACAATACAACTGAGCATTATGAACTCTTCCAAGGATATGTTTTCCAAAGGCAAAGGCACAATGATTACATTTGTATGAAAAGCAAAAATCCATTTCTCGGTCAGCTTGTTTACTGGTAATGATCCCCAGGAGGCGAGGAGAGAAGAAAAGAGCACTTAGACTGACCCTGGCTAGAATGGAGTGAGCTGTTTTTATTTATTTTAGACAACAGGTTGTGTTCTGATTCCGTTGCAGCAAAGATCAGAATATTCTAGAACTGGCTAGTCTGGTTTATTTGCTGCATAGATCATTCTGCTGAACTGGTTAAAGGTACCCTATGCAATTTTGTACAGTATAGTTTCAGCCTGTAGTAGCGCTATTGAGCAGTGGTGGGTCCCAGTCACATCCTCATTGCAGTCAGTGCATGTGGAGTCAAACTGAACTGGGCCTGCCCTGCAACCCCAATGGACCAATGAACATTCAGGTGAAGGCTGTCAATCAAGTCACGGGCATGCAAGCCGACAGCCTGCAGGGAAAATGGCAATTAAATCTTATGCTGGTAAACTAGAGAATCTGTTGCAGAATGAGGTAAAATTATAGATTATATATGTAAGAACTATACTTTGACCATCCGGGACCAAAACAAAAAGTTAAAAAATTACTGACATATTCACCAAGATGCCATTCAGCCTCTTTAACTGATGGAATCAATAAAGGGTTCATTTTTAAGATAAGATCAACTTTAAGTAGTTTTGTTCAGCTCATAGTTCTCTAAAGGAATGTGTAGAGCAGTAGTAGTTATTTGTTAGTAGTAGTGCAGTAGTTAAACAGCCAATTAGAAGTCAATCAGTTGTTTTACACTTTTTGCTACTTAAACATGCCTTTCACACTCACTCACATGCCTGTTAGCTGTTTCCACCCTAAAAGTCCTCCAGCAATGGAATAAAGCAATGGGGGCCATTAGCTTGAGTCCTACACAGAGGAGTTCTGGCCACAATGAAACTGATGAGACCCAGGAACAGCATCTTTCCTTCAGAAGCTTCCTGTCTGACTGAGCAGTCACTATTAAGGGTCCACCCTTTTTACAACTTGACGGGTCTTGAAAAGGTGACTTTGGTGTGAGTGTTCATGGGTATGTACCTGTGTGTGTGTGTGTGTGTGTGTGTGTGTGTGTGTGCATGTGCTCTATGTGTTGGTGTAAATGCACATATATGCATGTATGCATATTCTCTAGTTCCATCTGTTCTAATCATGCTGCTACAACTTACCTTCTGGCCTGTGACCTACACACACACACACACACACACACACACACACACAGACACACTCTAGAGGGAAAAGAGAAAGACGTGGGAGGTTTTCTTTCAGTTTTCTATCATTTTTGGACATTTGGACATTTTGGACATTTCATGTACACACACACACACAGAAAAAAGCATGTGAACATATAGCAGGGTCTTCTTTGTGTGTGTGTGTGTGTGTGTGTGTGTGCGTGTGTGTGTGTGTGTGTGTGTGTGTGTGTGTCAAAGTCCTTCCTACACATACAGTATGTTATGTCCTTGTTGCTATACTATACCACATGTTGCTATGCTATTGTCACAGGAATCTATGGAAGCTCTACAGGGTTGTTTTGAGCTTAGATACTAGAGCCTGTTGTGTGGGTCTCACAGTGAAGACACTAACAGGCTCTCTTGCTGCATTACAGACTACATCAACTACTGTGGCTACACCATTATTCCTGCAAAAACAATCCACTGTTTTCCCGAACAACAAGCCTGTGGATCACCAAAGACATAACATCCCCCAATCGCCAGGAAAAAGAGGAGTAAAATGAAAAGTAAAGAATACCTGCAGGGAGAGAATGAGAAAACAAGCTGGCAGCAGAACAGTGTGGAGGAGGTGTGGAGTGGGAGGAGGGAGACCACTGACTACAAGCATGCAGTAACTGCTTAAGACTAATAATGGAGGGTAATGAGGAAAGAGCAAATGGGCGTGACCTGTTTTACAACTGGTCTGCAGTGGGAACCGGACGGTTACACCCATCCCCAGCTCACCAAGCCGGTCCAATCGTGGCCCTGTTTGACTCCGGCCACACCCACCACCTTGACATGCTGTCATCCATTAACCCCCCTCCCTCCACAGCCCCTGTCCATCACTGCCACCCAAGTAAGAAGGGCTTTGGCCCTGACAACATCAGCCCCAGGGTGCTCAAAGCATGTGCCAACCAGCTAGCAGAGCTTCTCCAGCATCTTCTTGATCCGTCCTTCAGTCTGAAGAGAGTGTCGTCATCGTGGAAAACACGCAGTCTCCCAGTGCCCGAGAAGGGATGCCTCACTCTCCTAAATGTCTTCAGTCTGGTGGTACTAAAATGTCATACAACTAGGAGCTTTGAAATGCTGCCCCTGTGGTACCTAAGACCTCTGGCGAAGGACTCCCTGGGGTGCCTCTGATTCCATATCACTCACTCATAGGCACAGACAGTGCCATCATACACCTGCTCCATAGAGCTTACTCCCACCTGGAGAGACCTGGGTCACAATCGTGTCCTTTGATTTCTCCAGTGCTTTCAACACCATCCACCCCCGCCTGCTCATGGAAAAGCTCAGAGTAATGCTGGTGGATCATGCTATGATTTCCTGGATTACAGATTACCTCGTTGGCAGGCCACAGTTTGTTGGACTCCAGAGCAGTGTGTCAGATATTGTGGGGGCAACCAAAGAAACTGCACCTCTTCTGTTTACTCTATGCATCCCAGACTTCAGATTCATCTGAAAGTCGAGCCACCTCCAGGAGTTCTGGGATGACTCTTGGAATGCCTCATTGCAGGCAAGGAGGAGTATGGGAGTCTTGTGGTTAGTTTTGTCGTCTGAGGGAAGGAACAGCCTGCAGCTCAACATCAGTGTGTAGTGGACGTTTGACCACTGCAGAAGCCACTGACACCTGTGACCATCAAGGGATGTAGAGTTGGTAAAGTTCTTGAGGGCACTTATTAACAGCAATGGACATTGGACTGGTCTTATGGTCACGGATGCGCTCTACAAGAATGCACAGAAGAGACTGTGTTTTTAATGATGCTCAAGTCATTCGATGATAGCAACAGACGGGGGAGGCAACATCGAGGCAGGAATGCCAGCAGGCTTAACAAAAGGGCAAAACAAAAGACCTAGCTATGTCATAGGGCTGAGCCTTGACAGTCTGGAGGTGGTTGCAGGAGGAAGAGTGCGGTCCAAGCTGGAGTCCATCTCCAGCCTCTCGTGATGAGCGGAAGCAGCTACAAAGCACTTTTTATCTATCAATGAATAGCACAGGAATCCATGACTCGAATAGGTTCATTCTGTCTTCTATGTTAAATGATTAAGCTATTCTCTATTCAGACAGGTAAGGAGATGTAGTTTTTACGTTGACATGTTTCGACTGCCACTGCAGTCCTCCTCAGAAGCGTCATCTGACACGTACAGAGAACAGCTGATATTGACACAACGTACGGCGTGTCAGATGACGCTTCTGAGGAGGACTGCAGTGGCAGTCGAAACATGTCAACGTAAAAACTACATCTCCTTACCTGTCTGAATAGAGAATAGCTTAATCATTAAGCACAGGAATCCAGGTTGACATGTTAAATCCAACATGCTCATGAAGATTACATGAGGAAAAGTGTCAATATTCAGCATCTAGTGTGCAAAGGTGATTTTATATCTGGCTCCATTTCATCTAGGGTTAGGGTTACCCTAATCCTTTCCTAATCCTAATCCTGCCCTAACCCTAATCCTGATGTGTTTGGTTTTTATATCAATGGCAAATCTCATGATAAATATCTTTGTAAACTAGGATTTGACCATTTCACCATGTTACACAGCTTTTCACACTGTGTATTATTGGCCTAGGGATATATTCAACCCTGCGCTAACACTTGGCCTAGCTTAACCACTTTTCACTCACACTATTAGTCCATGGCTAAAGAAGGCAGACTATGCCTGTGATAGGCCATTGTTAAAGGGTCATTTAAAAACACAGAAGGTGTGTGATAAAGTGTAGAACAACGCTTAGCCAAGAGTGATGCGCTAAACAGACTTCGACCAGCTGCACAAACAAGTCACTCATACAACTCTGTCAAGAAAACAAAGGAGAGAAGACCAGCAAAAAGAGAGAGTAGGAGGTAGAGGGTCCACTACTGTCTAAATGTCATGTCAACTTTGTTTTTTTATGTATGTTTATACCTTTCAGAAGATTATCAGAAGGTACTCTTCCACTAAAGAGAGAGAGGCGTGAGGAGGACGAGCGATGGAGAGGCAGGGCGGGAGGACGAGGTAGAGATGAATGAGGAGAGAGGGAGGAAAGGAGAGAGCCAAGCGGAATGTATTTTTCTGTGTGAATGTGAATAAGTCAGAGTGCACATATGTGTTTATATTTTTCCATTTGTTGTGTGTGTGTGTGTGTGTGTGTGTATGTATGCTACATACACACACAGTATATTCATGTGCGTGTGCGTTTGTGTGTGACACAAAGCTAATTGATTAGTTATTTACTTAAGGCTAATTATCTTATAATTAGATGTATGTTTTCATATTGGTGTTTTCCACATTATTTTTTTCCTCAGGGCTGTAAATTGTCTGGTAAGCATTTCCTTCGCTTCAAAATAATTCAAATAATCCCCAATTGCAAGTGTTTAATTCATAATTAAATACGAATTAAGACATCCTTATTTTCAATACTGATTGGGATTGCCATACAAAATTGCATCACAGGTTTGTATCTAAACTCAAACATACTGTTTCTATAGGTAAAAAAATGTTAATTTTTTTATATTTATATTATATATAAAATATATAGAAGTTGAAGAATACGTATGGTCATAGTTGGTCCTAAGATACATCTATGAGAAGAAAAAGATTTTCTCTTTGACCGACTATTTTTGTGATACTGGGGGAATCAAATTGAAGTCGATAAAGAGGTTGGGACATTTATAGACACACATATACTTAGACACAGAAAGGGTCATTTAAAGTGTTATTACTGCTTCTATTGGGTCTATCTATAACGCTGTGGGCTCCTGAAAACACTGTTGTTGCCCACAGCAACCTAACCAGTAGGTGGCCTATCTAACAGCTGGTAGAGAGAGATAATGAAAACTGTGTGTGTGTGTGTGTGTGCGGCGTGCGTGTGTGTGTGTGCGCGTGTGTGTATCTGTCAGTGTGTGCCTGTCTGTACTCTATATAAGACATAGGCAAAATGAAGAAATTATTCCTAGTTTCAGTTCTGATAATGTATATTTTGCTTCTCTCAGGGTCATAATGTCATAAAATTAACAAAATGTATTAACATATCCAATATAAAATCAGCTTGAGTAATTGCATGGGGGGGATGGGGGGTGTTGGCTGGCAACCCCTGCAGTCTGCACAGTCTTCCACACACACACACACACACACACACACACACACACACACACACACACACACACACACACACACACACA
>OMKK01090600.1:32278-44171 GCA_900302305.1 Polymixia japonica
TTTATTTACAAACATACACTGGACACTTTATATATTTATTCTGTATATTGTATACTGTATATTGTACATACCTGTGATTCTGAATGTGAAAAACACACTCTTGTGTGTTTTTATCTGGCAAGTAACAACACTTTGCTCTTGTTCTTGTTTTTGTGTTTGCACTGACCTTGCCCTGTGAAATGCTGCTGCTCTATGTGCCTTCAATTGCCCCCCGGGGACAAATAAAGTTTTATGAATTGAATTGAATTGGTCCATTTCTTGGTTCTGCTTGCCATACGGTAGAAGCTCAGCATGCGGTCACATAAGTGCACGCCGCCCATGTTGTCATTGTACTCCCTAATGACTGCGGGTCTTGTCACCTGGACCTGGATTTTGTCTTTGCTCGACCATCTGGTGCAGACATGTTCGGGATCTTTCCCATGTGCAGTAGAAGCCATAAGCACTGGCTTGTTGTCATACCATTTTGTGATCGCCAACTCAGGACTTCTCCTGACTACCATCACCGACGCTCCTCTCCCTTCTTTTTTCAGTTGTTTGTCATCAGGCAACTGACATGGCTTTGGGACACGGTTTTTCATTATGGTTCCAGTTGCTGGAAGGCCCTTGGCCAGCAATGCATTCATGAGGTTGACTGATGTGAAGTAGCGGTCGAAGTACACGTGACTTCCTGTGGGAACAGTTTCAACCAAGCGTAGCACTGCTTCTGCCCCAATGCCCATCGTTTGACCAGTGAATGTAGCCTTCCATTGATACACTTCGAAGTCCAGCATTAGACCACCTGGAGAAGCAAGTACAAATACCTTTAAGCCAGTAGGGTATGGCTTGCCTGGAACAAATTGCCTGATGGGACAGCGGCCCGTAAAAGGGATCATTTGCTCGTCGATGCAGACCTTTCCTGGTTTCGGAAGGCTAAGGCAGCCTTGCTTCACTCTGTCTAGAAGTGGCCTGATTTTCCAAAGAATGTCTTTCTTCTTTTTTTCTTCTGTTATATCCAGGTCATTGACGATCTTCAGTGAGTTTCTCAACTTGAAGAACCTGTTCCTTGTCATTTTTTGGCTTATTATTGGCACTTTGGTTTTGTTGGCCCAAAACATTTTAATTGTGGGAAAGCCAAGGCAGGCCATGTGGATTGACATGCCAAAGAAGACCCTAATTTCTTCAGCGGTGCAGAGACACACCCCTCGTCTGTAGCTCTCTCTGATTCGTGAATGCTGCAAAGTCTTCAGAGACTTTGTCGTCAATGTACTATGAAAAGTACCGAATTGGACTCCAGTTTTCACAAGTGGTAGGGTCCTCTTGACAGTCAGGAGGCCTGGGTAGCACAGGTTTGAATCTATGGTGGGGAAAAAACACAAAAAATGAATGAGGTAATGAACACAGTATCTATCTATCTATCTATCTATCTATCTATCTATCTATCTATCTATCTATCTATCTATCTATGCCATTTGAACAATCAGAAAGGCATTGAAATGTCAATGAAATAACCAACTAAAATAAAAGTAAAATACAATAGTCAAATCACAAACAGCTTCTTCTGGTTTTATAGCCTACACCTGTTCGGTTGACCGCACTCTGAGGTTCTACTGTAGTTTGTTGATGCAAATAAACAGTATGGTCATCTTGCACTAACTACAACATACATGCTAGTCTTGGCCCACAGAGGATGACGGCTTTCCTGTTCGTCTGTGTCTGTCAGCTCATCTGATGATCCTCCTGCCTCCTCTTCTGAGCCCTCTCTCTCTTCCTCAACAGGAGCAACCTCATTGTTAGCGTTTTCCTCATCTGATAATTCCAATTCTCTCCCTCAACTATTTGGTACAAAATTCTCTCTGCCTTGGTTCTGCCTCCTATAACAATGTGGAAAGAAATTGAAGAGGTTTAATGAAACATAATTGCAAACAACTATTTTTTATTACATTAATTATTTTATTAAAATACATTCAACATGTTTATTAGCCCATAAAGAAATGTGTTTTGGCGCAGAAATGTATATGTAAAGAAAGAGCTAGCTACCTAGTTAGCTATTAGCTAGTTAGAATTGAACCTCATCATCCTCATGTCCATTACAGTTGACATTCATAAATGGGCAATTATTTTTCCTAACAAATAGTTTAACTGGACTCTGACCTTGATTTATAATTCCTGACATGTTCATAATCAAGAAAACATATAATTATCATAGGTAAAAATGATATTTAAACAATATTTGACTTACCATTTCTCTTTTCCTGGCATGTGCTTTTTGCTGCAGTCTCCATTTTCTCTCAACCTGAAAAAAAAGGTTCCCCTCATCCAATCCTAACACTTGAGATATCATTGGAAAGGCCAGGATGTCTTCTGTAGAGGCCATCAGGGCTTAGTAGGGTAGCTAAAATGAGTCAAACGATACAGCCAAAAAACCAATGTCCACTACAGAGTTCCAGGATTCGTGTTCTACCTGTTAAACATGTTTTACTATTATGCTCCCTTCTCTCAGAGTGTAATGGTCTGTGAATTAAAATGTACATGTTCTGCATCGTTTGGATAATTCATGTTCATAAATATCCTACAATTTATAACCGAGTTGAAGTTATTTCAATTATTTCAAATACATAAGTTATCTGTCCAATCCAATCAATTCAACGTCCTCTAAAACTTCTAAACTGACTGAAACTTAAACAAAATCAGCCCACTGGCAGTTGAAATATGGCCACGTCTCGTGTAAACGGCCAATTCTAATTTTGAAAATGGACTTAGCATCCTCAATAACCCCCAAGCAGTTGCTGAAATATTGCGCATATAGGTGATTATGCTAATGAATGCTAATTATGAATTGCCCAACATATGCCAGTTAGCATCCGGCAGTTTCTAAATGCTGGGGACCCATACTGTACATTTCTAACATAAAACTTGGGGTACTCAACATTTCTGGGTAAGTAGACTATAATGTGCTTGTGTTTTTTGAATTTGCAAAGCGTTTTGGATATGCAGTTCGTAGACTAAGTAGACTATTAGGAAAACAATTAGCCAGCAAGTTTATGTAATTCATTTAATGGCAACGTTACCATAATTTTAAAGGGGACATATTATGCTTTTCCTTATTTTCTGATATATTTATAATGTTAAAATGTTGGATGTTCATATTAAACGTGTCCAACGTTTCAAATAATGAGCTAAACGAATGATACAGTAATCCCTGTGAGCAAAAAGCTCAGGCTTCATACTGATCTGAACGCTAGGTTTCAAATGTTTTTTTCTACTTTCTGCACAAGCTGACGTGGTTATATGATCATCTGCTCAGACAGGTCTCTCTTGAAAATGAGACCCTGGGTCTCAATGAGATACTTACCTGTATAAATAAAGGTTAAATAAAAAAATAAAAAAATCTGCTCCAGGCAGTGACTAAAGTTCCACGGTCAAAGACAACGAGAGAAAGATGGTGCATGCACATCTTTACAACAATCTTTTTCAAGTAATAAGCAATCAACTATAACAGACGGTGCAGGGAGATACTATACAGTCGTTCCTCAAGTGTATTTATGATGTCCCATTTGCAAAGTGTGGTTGTGCTGTCTGCAGGATGATCAATCTTTTGAAAAATCAAAATCTTTTGAGGGATGCTTGGAGACATGGTAGAAAGATGTAGTGAACACGGAGGAGGTGCAATCTGAAATGTCAAAGAGACCATCTTCATCAAGTATGTTAAGTACATAATAGATACAAGTTACAGCTATCAAACGTCACACCGCAATGCCCATTATATATCTAGTTAACGCTACACTGATATTTAGTGTTACGCCCGGAAATCCTCCATTATATTGTTTTCACTGCCTTTCTACACTATATCGCCAGCTGTATTGCTGTTCTTGCGATTCTTCATGTTGGCAATAAATCATCACATTAGACTACATGAATTAATGTTTAAACAAGCCAGGGCATTTTGCTCAGTGAACTGCTAATGTAGCTTTATGTGATGCACATGGGGGAAATCAGGTGGACCGATTATTGCTAATCTCTGCAAAATATCAACTAACGTTAAATACTGACATCACCAATCTAGCCATTTCTTGAAACCATCACAGGGAAGAATGTTCTCTTCATAGCTAGCTAAAAACAAGCAGGCAGCCACTCACCTACTAATATTAGATTCAGGAGCGCAACTTGATTTTCCACCTCCTGTAGACTCATATATCAATGTTTTGGTCTCCAGAGTTATTTCAGTTAATGTTAGTCTATTTATGAGGAGTTAATCTGATTTGATTGATTAATGATCTTATTTGAGTGTCTGGGCCGCAGGCGATCTACCCCTTGGTTGCTTGGGTCCAGACCTTTGAATCCGCCCACTCTACTGAGTGGACTGCTTGGTCTGGCATCATGACATGAAACAGCAATTTTCCAGAAATCATTTAGAGTGGAGGCAATGTCAGACTGAAGATGGAAATGGAGTGTAACGAATTGACAATTCTGCCTGATATCAGGCTAACCCCAGACTGGCAGACTACAGGACGAAACTGCTAGAAAGGCTCCCCCCAAACTCTGTGATTGGATACTAAAATGATATTCCTGATTGGCTAGTCAAGTGATATGTTAATCTGAGCATCCGCATTGGCTATTCAGGAAGAAGCGTCAAATGTGGGACAAAAGTGCTTGTATTCGTAGGTTTGATTTGTACTCGATTTGATTCATAGCTGTAAACTTGGGATTCACACATACAATTGAAGTCTGTGTGAACTTTTTTCATCCACAAACATATAGATGTGTAACTGCAAACGTTCTTTGTAACTGCAAACCTTTGATGTATAACTGCAAACCTTTGTGCAAATCTTCTTTATGCACTCACACATTGGAAATTTTATTATTTATATTTGTACAAATGTTTTTCTCAGATTCAAAAATGAAATCTATTTGTTTAGATATTTTTTCATTTGATCAAAACGTTTTTACACATTCACACATTTGAATGCATTCATACAAAATGTTTTCACACATTCATATGGTGATACACAGCTACAATACTTTTGACGCTATTTTGTTTTCATGCAGCCTTTTACATTTCAGAAGTTGCTACCAGAAAGTTGTACCCCAATGACTTACAAAGAAGTAAATACAACTGATAAACTCACTAATCCCATGGCACTCAATTGTAGTTGTGATAAGTGTTTCATCTTGTGTGGTGGGAAGAATGGTTTATGTTTCTACATGACACATCATGAAGCATCATCGGTAGGCTTATTATTATATATTTAAACACTGTGGTTCCTAAAACATGATCAAATAAAATAAAAAGGTTTAACAACAGTAAAACGTGCAACTTCCTACTTCGTTGGTGCTACCTTTTCCAACCTAGCGAGCACTCGAACGCTACCGTTTCTACATATATATTCCAAAATTACGAGAAGACCCCAAACGCAACACAAGGCCGTCTGCGCAGCATTGAGCGAGGGTGGAGACCAGCCTGGTGAGATGGGCTGCGGTGCAACATTTTCGTGCAGCCAGTGATCTTTACTTTCATCTTTATTTGTATAGAACTTAAACCACATTCCTATTACGAGGAATAATATGCAGTAGTAGTTAATAACATAATATAGCATTAAAAAAAAGTGGATTGTGTAAGCGGCGGGGCGGGGTGAAGCAAATCCTACAACTGTAATTGTTTTGACAGGTCCCACCCCTCCACCCCCCCTACGTTGATGATTGTTGGCTGTCACTCGTGAAACCGTGGACCGTGCTTTATTTACAGCTATTGCATTGACTTCACTTCACCTGGGGCTTCACTGGCCACTGCTGGTGTGTGTGTATGCAGCAGAATGGATCAGACGAGGCTTCTAACGGGGAACGCCAACCTCATTCTTTCAGTGTTCCCAGCCCGCTGCCCGCCGCCGCTACTTCACGGGTAAGGAGGTTCGTCCAGGAGAGACGGACGCTGCCTCTGCCGAGAGTGATGGTGGTATTCTCGGCCGCAAGTGACGCGGAGAAAACGGGTGTCGATGCGATGTCGAGTTCGGACGCTGCGGAGGAGGATGATTTCCGAAAGCCGGCCGCCCCCGCACCGAACCTGAACCTGGGGAAGGCTCTCCGCTCGACCATAAACGCGTCTCAGGAGGTAGAACCATTGTTGTTGTCGCTGTTTACTGTTTACTGTTACTGTTACGGGAACGTAGCGGGGATTCATGGTTTTGGTTACGTGTGCAATGGCCATGCCAAACCTTAGATACTGATATCTCTGAGCGTTGTGTTTTCCCCCATACTAACAAACACCTATAAGCGATATTATTATTATCATTTTTCGTTATTCCCACGTCTCCTGTCCAATTATATAGACCCGTCGTCTCTTAAAGCAACAGGCTGATAAGCCATGCAGTCGTCCATCAGTAGTCTTTCATGCGATTGGTCGAGCGGGCCATATCCTCATTGGCTCATAGTGTCACATGACTGTCCTCTGTAGCTTCTTGCTGGGAATGGCTGCTCCTAATCGGGGGAAGCCCTTGTGTGTCATGTCTTATGACTGTCAAGCCCACTAATACATCTAAATATGGCCCGTCAATATTGAGCCTGCTGGTATAATAGCCTTCAGCATAATCTTCTTATTTCTGTAGGCAGATGATGTTATGGTTTATGGCAAATGAAAATCTAAACCATTTATAAAAATAATTTTCACATAAGGTTTTGTTTTTACAGATGTCTCAAAGAAGAGTTTATTCAGAGGCCTTACATACACCTGTTGAGTTTCAACCAAAATATTAACACTTTCACTTTATTTTCCAATCCCATTAAGTTCCCAGAGGTCATTCCACTAAATGTGGGAGGCACCTACTTCACCACCCGCCTGTCTACACTACGGCGTTATGAGGATACCATGCTGGCCGCCATGTTCAGTGGCCGTCATTACATCCCACGCGATGCTGAGGGACGCTTCTTTATTGACCGGGATGGAGCGTACTTTGGGTGAGCAGTGCTGTTCACAAGTCCCACCCTGACTGTTGCAGATCACGCGGGTGTAGGTGAACCTGCTTCACCAATGCAAGTTTTGGTCCATCACAAAATGCATATATTCATACTATTATGAAAACCAAAACACCACACCAATGTTCCTTATTGAAAGATAAGCCAGGTTGCAATGCATTATTGTTTGGATTGTTGCGTGGTTATGCACTCATGACAATGTTTCCATTCAAAGGGATATCCTGAACTTTCTGCGAGAGGGGGAGCTACCTCACAGGGACCGCGTTAGGGCAGTACACAGAGAGGCACAGTATTATGCTATTGGACCGCTGCTAGACAGCCTGGAGGACACTCAGCCACTCACAGGAGAGAAAGTGCGGCAAGCCTTTCTCGACCTGCTGCCCTACTACAAAGGTGACTGGCATTTTCTGTTCCCACAGTCTGAAATGAGTAGGGTTGCTTGACCCATTGACACAGTTATTGTTGATAATGTTGCAACAACATCTTTAATGCACAACCAACACAGTACATGCATATTTTTTATTAGTGCACCTGAAACCTAAGGCTTTCAAACTAAATTGATAGTAACTGTCAACAAAGCTGGCTTGGAGCATCTGTTGTCTGTTGTCAACTTCTCAAGTCCAGGTTTGAACTATTTGAACTAAGCCCAGGTTTGAACTACATGCTATGCGTGTACATGTATGACCACTAGCCTCCGCTTCAAAACAATGTGAGCATGATGATAGAGAAACATGCCTGTCTGTCTGTATCAGTACCGCCCCCACATGCTCTATATGAATGTATGTGCACGCGCTCAGTTGAGAGGTTGTGTCCTGCCGAATAGAGTAGAGAGTCATCTTCAGTGTTTGACAAATATTAGCAAAATAATTGATAACAAAACACATTAAGAACTGCATTAATTGCACAGATGGGACATCCTCATTAGATGGGCTACATCAGAAAACATCGGTGGCAGCAACTTAACGACGTTGGGACAAACCAATTCGATATCCGTGCCTTTTTAAAATAAATCATTAAACGTAGTTGCACGACCATTAGGCTATATTGCACAGTAAGTATTAAAAAGTCCACTGAAAGTGCAGCATTTTCCATATACGCCACACATACGTTCATGGGCTTAATGAATGAACAAATTAATTAATTATTTTTATTTATATTGCACTTTTTACAGCAGATCCATCTCTAAGACGCATTGCAAACACACACTAAAACAGGCAGTGTTGTCCAAGTAACAGGCCTATGTCATGTGAAGAAAATGTAGGCTATGCCTCAGCCTCACACTGTAATTTGGACTTTAACGTTTAAAATGTCCTAGAATGCCTTTGTATTTTTTTGCCATTGACTAATTATGCAAACTAATGTCAGATGCCCCAAATCATGTTTTAAAAATAAAATATGATGTAATGGAACTTCCTGCAGAAATATACAGTACCAGTCAAAAGTTTGGACACACTTTCCCATGTATTTGAATGAGAAAGTGTGTCCAAACGTTTGACTGGTACTGTATATGATCAAGTATATATGTTTTTCCACATCATACATTTCATCCATGGTTTACATTTTTGTTTATCCTGTCATTGAGTCTCCTGCTTTGTGTGTAGCGAAGTGAATGTTCATTCTTAAACCATACCTGCTTACTGCCCATAGGTGTGGAGTATATCAATAGAGAAAAACAGGGAGAGAGGAAAGATGCCAGCCAGGAGGGGAAGCTAGTGGAAATCAACAGACTCTGACAGGCTTCTTAAAGAAGAAAATTGTCAGTCAGTTGATCAAGTATATTAGAATGAATGAATACAGTTTGAAACATGAATACAAACGTGTTTTTGTTTTATGGAGCAGGTAGAGGAACAATATGAGAACCATGCAGGTCCAGAGCAGACCCAGACAGGTCTACAGACCCAGACAGGGCAACAGTAGAACCATGCAGGTCCAGAGCAGACCCAGACAGGTCTACAGACCCAGACAGGGCAACAGTAGAACCATGCAGGTCCAGAGCAGACCCAGACAGGTCTACAGACCCAGACAGGGAACAGTAGAACCATGCAGGTCCAGAGCAGACCCAGACAGGTCTACAGACCCAGACAGGGAAACAGTAGAACCATGCAGGTCCAGAGCAGACCCAGACAGGTCTACAGAGCCAAGCAGATTAAAGATAAAATAAGACATGGGATTAAAAACATGTTCCCCCTTAAAATAACCTTGTTTATTTTCGTTGAATAAGAGTGCGTTTATATTTCTAGTAAAACAATATATTAACCATCATTGTGGCATGTCTTGATAAACCTTACAATGAAGGTGTCAATAAATAAATAAAAAATAATAATTATGGTCTAATGATTCTTAATTACAGAAGTTCTGATCAGTCAGGAATAGGTGTAGTTTTAAATATTAATAGTTATTTACAGACTGACAAGAACACACAAGAAACCTAATTCTCCTTTACAATAATTCACTACATGTTTACAACGGGGTAGGCAAACTCATTAAAATATGCAATAATTAAGATCAGTGTATATGGTGGAATAGTGGCATTAGAATGTGCCAGAGGCCACCAAATTTGGGCTTTTACGGCCAAAGTTTTTCTCTGGCGGTGCATGCCCCTGGACCCCCCTAGCTGGCTACTTTTTCCCATTGGCTGGCTACTCCATATCCTTGTGGAAAGCCCCCGAAGTAGTGAAACAAACCACATGCAGTTTTCTCTTTTCTTCCTTTGCTGAACAGATAAAAGACATCAATAAGTTATTATAAATATTTAAAGACACCATTAATAAGTTGTTGTTGTTGCCAGACAATCTGGAGCGCATTGTGGAGATTGCCAAGCTGAGGGCCATGCAGAGGAAGGCACGTTTTGCCAAGCTGAAGATCTGTGTCTATAAGGAGGAGATGCCCATCACACCGTACGAGCGTCCACTTTTTAACTCGCTGCGCTTCGAGCGCACGGACAGCGAAGCGAAGCTCTTTGAGCACCACTGCGAGGTGGACGTGTCCTTTGGCCCCTGGGAGGCAGTGGCGGATGTTTACGACCTGCTGCATTGCATCGTCAGTGACCTGGCAGAGCGGGGCATTACTGCCGACCAGCAGTGCATCGGTGTCTGTGACAAGCACCTTATCAACCATTACTACTGCAAGAGACCCATCTACGAGTTTAAGATCACTTGGTGGTGAAGGTGGAGAGAAATGACCTTCCTGTTCTTCCTAGAGCTGTGAGTGAGTGGACCGCAAAGCACATGGATGTTCTGTGTCCTGAATGGATGGCCTGTCTTAACCCTAACCTGGGATGGAGTTCGAGACCGTGTCATCCAGTTCCCAGAAACAAGGGCAAAGCGATGAGACTATAGCAATGATTAAAGTTTAATCTTCTTTTTTTTCAGGAACTGTGTTATTATAACCCAGTGTTTATTAAGATATGGGTCAGGATCCAAAATAGGTTGTATAATTCTTTTGAATATACTTATTTATTTTGAATGTACTTTTGAATAAACTTTGAGGATACCCAGCATCTTGAAGTGAGGCTAAATTAAGGCAGTTTGGATCCTTGGTTAAAAGAAAGTTAGGAGTAGCAGGTAAAAGTTCTGATTATAACCTATTGTTTTTTTGTGTCGTTAAATTTTTATTTTGTTTTTGTTTTTTTTGACGTTCCCATCAATGGCCACCTGCTTTTGGTCTTACTGTGTTTAAACTCTGAGAGTTTCATATATCTTAAAGCATAAGATAGCATTCTTGCGAAGGCTTTTCTAGGTTTTCAAGGTGATCTCAAATTGTGATTATCGTCTGCCTTTTTGGCTCCAATGTTACTAATCCTGCTGAATGGGTTTGCTATTGTATTGTTTCTTTGGTAGCTGTGAAAAAAGAAAGAAAGAAAGCTTTCACAGCTGAACTAGATACAATTTAACAAGATGGTGACAGATTTATTGGGGAACTGTATATGTCTACATGTAAATACTATTTTTATTACCAGTGCTATCATTTTGGCTTTTACATTAGTTCTTATCAGTTATATGGTTTATAATACCCTGGAAACAAAGGAATCATTAAGGTCACCACACTATTGACTTTATGTTTATCTTATTTACTTATTACAGTTCTACTCTCTTAATTTAATGTTCTTTTATACAAGCACCAACTGTATATAATAGCTAAAGATACATTTTAAATGTTCTATGAACCTGTAAAGTAAAGCTGTAAAGTTCGTATTGTTAGTAAACATCAGTACAAAATACAAAACACTGTATTTTGAGTCACATTGAAATCTGCAAGTTACAAAGAGATTATTTTTCATCATTAAGTATTGATTGAATTGAATATATATACCCCTGTATGATACACTTTTAAAAATCCCATTTTGGATTAGGGCTTTAAGCGAGCATTAGCAGGGCTGAGTGACTGAAGTCAGTTCTTCTGGGAGTGTTTTTTCACAGGAAACTGGCAGTGCTATTTGCTGTTGGCTGTAGGTCAGTCCTCCCATAAATATTGCACAGGCACTTTTACCAAATGAAGCCCTCATTTAACAGAAGTCATTTTGTAAAATGAAAAAAATGTCATTTCATTTCAAATCATCCAATTCAATTATTGCAGGGAAATTTACAGTGTGTTTAGAATGCAGAACAGCTGTCCCCTCATTAGTTTACCTATAACTCTTTCATGTTTACATATAGTGCATAGTATTGGCACACCACTCATCCTCCTTCGCAACTTCAACATCCAGACTGAGAAGTTACACTTCTGTGGTCTCATTTTATTTCTATCTCCTTTTACCCTCTCCCTCTCCAACTCCCCACCTACATACAAAGCTGGCAACAAGCTTGACCTGATCTTCTCCAGATCCTGTTCCACACTCAACCTCTCTGTTACCCCTCTGCATGTATCTGACCACCACTTCCTATCCTTTTCTACTCCCCTCTCCCCTCACCCCTCCATCCAGTCCCCTTCTTACACTTTCACCTGTCAT
>OMKK01090603.1:3444-14990 GCA_900302305.1 Polymixia japonica
GGTCCATCCATCCCCAGGTCCATCCATCCCCAGGTCCATCCATCCCCAGGTCCATCCATCCCCAGGTCCATCCATACCCAGGCCCATCCATCCCCAGGTCTATCCATCCCCAGGTCCATCCATCCCCAGGTCTATCCATCCCCAGGTCTATCCATCCCCAGGTCTATCCATCCCCAGGCTCATCCATCCCCAGGCCCATCCATCCCCAGGCCCATCCATCCCCAGGCCCATCCATCCCCAGGTCCATCCATCCCCAGGCCCATCCATCCCCAGGTCCATCCATACCCAGGCCCATCCATCCCCAGGTCCATCCATCCCCAGGCTCATCCATACATCTAACATACACCATCCATCTATCCCAAAGCATAATGTAAATAGTAACACTTTTACTTGGCTTTTTCTAGTAACAATAGAAAGCCAACTAAAATATGCAATTTCTCTTCATCATGGCATGTCAAAAAACACGGCAAGAATCTGAAGTTATCTCTAGGTCAAGAAAGGTCTATCAGTTTATTTCTCCTGGTCAAGCAGTTTTGCAGGGCAGAATCAATAGCTACTTTCACAAGAGAATCCTATCAGAACACAACCCTTCGACTGACAGCCTTCAGCTACACCTGTTATCCTCCACTAAGCCTTATCAGGAGAGTACCAGGCCAGCATGGCTATACTACCCAGGTTATATTGCCATCTCAGACCCTCACTCACACCCACTGTTGCCGAAACCCTCATCCATGCATTTATTACTTCCCATATGGACTACTGTAACTCTGTACTCTTCAGAGGTTCTGCTAGAGCCTTGGATCGGTTACAGTATGTCCAGATCTCTGTAACACATCACACCCACACTGTTCAACCTTCACTGGCTGCCGGTTAAATTCCACATTCACTTTATGATCCAGTCACTCCAGAAACTCTCTCCCTCCTATCTCTCTGACCTCATTCATCCATACACCCCCGGCTCGTCAACTTCCCTCCTCCATCTCGTCTCCTGGTCACCCTTCACACCAGACTTCACACCTGGGGGCTTTCTGTTCTGCTGCCCTGACACTCTGGAGCTCTCTCCCTGCCTACATCTGAGACTCTGAAACCCTTCTTACCTTCAAATCCCACCTCAAAACTCTCCTGCTCCGTCTGGCTCTCTGGTCATTTGTTCTTTCTCATCTTGTTCTGTTCTGTTCTGTTCTGTGTGTTGATTCTGATAGTCTTTCCACTGTGTCTCAGCTCATCATGTAAACCCCTGTTTGTTCAGTAGCTTTGTATTGCATGTTCCTTGTTATATTTTAAAAGTTGTGATTTTATACTGTACAGTGTCCTTGGGTCCCTTGAAAGGCGCTTTCAAATAAAATGTATTCTTATTCTAGCTTGCCGAGTTTGTGTTGTTCCTGGATGTACTATATCCACTGATTCGAATTATACTATTTTATTAAAATGGAGAAAGTTAAACGCTGATGAAATCATTCTGTTCAAATGCAGGTCTGCAGTGATCATTTTACAGAGGGGAACACATCAGAAGCACTACCTGGTAGATGCTGTGCCCTCAGTAGCTAGCATTAGTACTAATCATGGACTACCTCTACTACTACAAAGAACTCTGTGCGCCCAGGGACTACAGATGCAAATTAGCTTTGAGCTATTTCTGGTGCAATATATTTGTTGTGTACTGTCCCTGCTTAAATAAACAATAAAATAAATAAAAAATAAATAAATACAAGTCATCAAATTTTAAGCTTTTAGCAACTGAGCCCTGCTCGCTAGTAGCTATAAACATTTGCTAACACATTGTTGCAGTTAGTGACTTTTTTTAATGCTCAAATCTTGGTGGATAATGACTATGGTACCCAAGAGTGATTAAATAAAATAACAGTGATAAACACTATGTTAAGCATTGATAAGTGATGACACACTGGCCTGCAGGCCTCCAGGCCCGCGTCCCCACGGCCCAATCAGCAGCGCCTAATTTGCAAGCTTTGCAACCAGAATAGTAATTAATGCTTAACATAGTGTTTATAAATAGTAATGACTTAATAATTTATTGTTGATGTTTTATAAAGAGTGAATTAACTAATATACTATAATACTAACTAATGTTGTAAATGCTTTACGTAGTTATTATAAAGTGTTACCAATGTATTTTATAATGACATGTTATAAATCCTGTCTTCAAGTCAAGTTTATTTATATAGCCCTTAATCACATTACAGTCTCAAAGGGCTTCACAAGCCCACATTAAACAACGCCCCCTGACCTTTAACCCCATGACATTGACCCTCAATCTGACGAGAAAAACAAACAAAAACAAAACAAAAAAAAAGTTACTGCTTCACCACAATGTTGCTTCTGCTCGTAGATGCTCATTCAGAGATTAAAACTTTCTAGTGACTAGCTGCTCTTATAAACTGCCAGTATTGAATGCACTTATTGTAAGTCGCTTTGGATAAATAACTGTAATGTAAAGAAAAAACTCCCAGAAAAAACCTTAGTTAGGAAAAAATGGAAGAAATCTTGGGAAGTTATGCGATGGAGGATCCTCTTCCAGGACGGTCCGGTGGGCAATAGCTGCCGAGTGGGCAAGTTACAAATGGGATGGTGCAATTGGACTAATGGGGCAAAAGTAAAAGACTGAGGAAGTGAAAATCTCCGACCGTGTCTCTGTACTGGCTTTAAATTATGTTAGTTAGTTTAGTTGTTTTTTTTAGCTTTTAACCATCATCCCAGGAAACATTTTCTACCTTTTCCCCCTGCCACTTATTTCTTTACCTGGCATTTCTTTGTGACACAATTATTCTAGACAATAATTATTCTAAGGAATATTTGTTACATCAATTGCCTGGGCGCTGTGGCTTTGACACTTTGACTCCCAAAGAGGAACGCTAATGTGTGATTTGAGTTAATGTACTTTTATTATTACTGTTGCTGAAATATGAAACATACAGGGGTCTACCCTGTTTCCTTTGTCCTTCCGTAACAGTTAGGTTTCTTCATGTAATATAAAAAGGCTGTGTTGATGTAGCAGTTAGATTCATTGGCCTTAGTGTTCTCTGACATTTAAATAGAGCAGACAATTAACACTATCCCACACAGGCCCTGACCTCCATTCAGCTATAATTACAGCTACAGAGGAAGCTGATTACCTCAGGGATAACCATAGTAAATTAAGTCAGAAATATAATGGTAAATGAACTGAACTATTATTGGGTAGCTTGTTTGATCATGTTCTCTTACTGTCCATCTCTCTGCTATGACAGACTCAACTCTGTTATCTCTTATTCATCTCCTGAAACCAATTCATTTATATATGACCTTGTCATATGCTCTTGCCTTTGTGAAGGATACTGAGTTGCTGCAGTCAGTATGTCAACAAACTAGTTGACACGCACGCACGCACGCACGCACGCACATCAATAAAGAAGGTCTGACTCACTGTGTGTTAATAACCAGTCTGTCCCACTGTCCTTTAATATCATCCTCAGATGGCTGTTCTGTGATATAAAGGCCATCAAATTCCAGCTTCCTGGCCACCTCCTTCTCGCGCTTAAAGATCACCAACGGCACCTACAGTAGATCACAAACACAAACACACACACACACACACACACACACACACCATTCTCTTGAAACAAGTGACAATATCTTGAAATAAGACAGAGGACTCACGTTGAAAGGCAATGGCTCAAGTTGAAGAAAATTAGGTAACTTTCAGTGGAACCAACTGAAATGAACTCACTTCATTGAAAGATTTCTTTTGAAAGATAAGTTTTAAAGACTGATTACAAGAATAAATGACTTGTTAATGGATATTTTTGCAGTGCTACCCTTTAAGATTAATAGCTGATATTCCAACAAAATTATCCCAATGTCATCCCTTAGGCTGATGAACCTGATTTCAGCATGTTTTTTTTAATTAACTTTTAATTAACTTTTAACTTTTTCAGGCCTGGGATCCAAGTTTCACCCTAATTATAGACTCTATCAAATATATTGGTACTCTGGTTATGTGGGAACAACATGGAGATGGCTGCACTGACGAGCTCTCCTGGATTACTGTCTTGTTTATGGTTTATATTTTAATTTGTGTATTTTCATGCAAACTGCACTGACATTAATCCATTATGATCGTCAAACACTTTTGGATATACGTTTGACTCTCAACCCAGATTTATTTGCTCGTCACCAAACATGTAATACTGGAAGCGCACCTCACAATGCGTTCTGCATGCTGCCCTTTCTGTTTCAGAAACCACTTTTCAAATGTTGTACTGTGCAATGTTGCCCTACATTATATTCATTTTGCACTTCCATTAAATCTGCCCACAGCAGTCGTTGTTCCATCAATCCTGACTGGGATGTTAATCACAGCCAGCTGTTTATATTGTATATATGCTGGTTTTTAACTTCATGAGTGTATCTACTGCGTTACTATAACCATATCTGCTGCTCTTACCAGAAGCTGCTTTTATTGTAGAATTGCTTGTATTATTATTACTATTACTATTACTATTATTATTAGTATTATTTTCTCTTTTTGCCCTTTAAATGTTTAGTGTTCAGTAACTCTAGGAGTGAATTTCAATGCCCAGTCTGACCTGTAGTTATTTTGTGCAAATGACCAATAAAAAGCTTTGAACCTTGAAGTGCCGAAGCTTCATTTTCATAAATAATTCAAAACAATGTTGTAGTGCCACCATGTTGTGCCATTTCCTGCTGGCATACCTGGCATTCAACCTTGTTTGGATTATCAGCGGTAACATTAAAGTGTTTGAACATGGTGACGTCTTGGATCTGTTGTAACTTCACCTCAGGCTTTGAACAACAATGTGGAGTCGAGTCACATCGAGACTGAACGGCACTGGCTGCACATTGGATAAACTGCCTGGCTATTCAAACCTCAGTCAGTATAGAAACACTATTGACAAACATCCAGTAAGTAACAAATTATCGAAAAAAACTAAACACTATCCACATCTGAATTTAAAATCCCAATCCAACGAATGAAGCTCCAGAGCTCCAAAGCATTGGGCTCAGCCCTACTGGGAACCCACTGGACACCCACCTACTGTACCTACAAGCATAAGGATGGGAAACCCCATCCTATATACTGTAAGTCCAGCACTAGCCAGCATCCTACCTTTAGACAATAGTATCCGATGATGCAGAAGAAAGAGATGATGGTGTGCAGGATGGCCAGGATGCGCAGCGTTGGCTCCATGTATCCGCTACTTTCCTCCAGGACAAAATGGACGGTGAGCGGCTTGGGGGGCTCCCCGACCTCCCCCATCACCTCCCCACTCAGGGGGTCCCACTGAACCTGGGCGTCTGTTTGGCTGCTGGTGTAGACCACCTCTCTCTCCTCAACCACAGCTGAAGACGTGGAGACCTGGCAGACGGGAGTTAGTG
Source organism: Polymixia japonica (assembly GCA_900302305.1). Classification (NCBI taxonomy): domain Eukaryota; kingdom Metazoa; phylum Chordata; class Actinopteri; order Polymixiiformes; family Polymixiidae; genus Polymixia; species Polymixia japonica. The sequence goes on from OMKK01090603.1 coordinate 8,839, forward strand.
GTCAATGAAACTTAGCAAGCAAACAAAGGCTGTTATTTACACAGGAATAAGATGTGTTATAATAAAGGAATAACAGAGAGATTTACAGCAAATTTAGAGCATATTGTTTCATAAAATGTAGTCTTATAACAGTCTATACATAATGTAGATTCCCTGCACGTACTACGTCTCCAACCACCTGCTGAACCAGTGAGTCAATCCTGCTAAACCATTACCTTGTAGAAGAGGAGGATGAAGTTGATGGCGAAGGCGACGAACAGTGCCAGCATCCTCATATTGTAGAAGTTCCTGGCAAAGTAGTTCTGCACAGGAAACGCAGAGATCAATATGTCAATAGGATTACATCTTGCATCCTTAGTGTATGAATAATGTGCTAATGTGTGAATCAGACATTAGAAATGTGCATGTTTATGCATGTGCGGTATTTGTGTGAGCAGATGTGGGTTTGTGCATATAAAACGAGTGCCTGCGGTGTGTGTGTGTGTGCATGTATACATACATTAATGAGTCTGGATGTGCACATGCACACATTAAGCTGACATTAAGCACAGGCGAGTTAAGTGAAAGAGTCAATGCTGCCCTGAGAAAAGATGCCACAAATGTTCTATGTGCAACAGCTTTCGCTCATAGGTCATAGGTCATAGGTCGCTCATGGGGCTACGTGCTTGAGATTTAAATGCGTGGGTAGCAACGTTGCTGAGCCCACCCTGCCTCACATACCTTTCATTTGTAATGGTTATAGCAATACAACTTCTTTTACTTAGGAGGTTTAGTCTAACTTGGTCTAACCTATTTGCCAATTTTATATGTGTGTGTCATTATTTACATTTACATTATTTACATTTATTATTTTTGCCTCCTGGGAGCAGGTGTGTGAATATCCATCTAACAACTGAACAAATAAAAAGTGTGACTAACATTGTACTACCATGTACTACTGTGCTTTGATGTTGTTCTGTAAAATCTGTTTATATAATATGAAAAATGAATAAGAGTTACCCTACCAGTAGTTTTCTCTGGTAGGCTATGATCTTCTTCCAGAAGGCGGACTCCTGCAGATCAGGTTCATCTGACTTGAAGTTGTGATGCTGTCTGACTTTCTGCTGTTTAACCTTCTCATCCTTCTGCTGTTTCTTCTGCTTCTCTCCACCTTCACCTCTAAAAACATACAGATGTAGCCATGTAAAATCACACTGTTGTTATAGTTTTGTTCTATTTTTGACCATCAGGGGCTGAAATGAATGGTCAAGTAGTCATATGATTGACAAGGTTTTATGTAACAATAAGCCATTCAGTTTAACTTGAATAAAAAGTATTACGTGATACACTAGGCAGGTTTTGTGGCAACATGACAAACCAACATATCTACCAAGAAGAAGTCAGAAGTTTCCAGATTTTTAGGACCTTGGTCTTACAGTTTTGCTGAAAAGGTGTATCACAGTCCATACTCTGAACGTTTGATAACCATAGTCATGCTGCAGTGTGATGGCACCTGAGCTAGCTTAATGCACTAGAGTTAGCGTGTTGCACTAGAGTTAGCGTGTTGCACTAGAGCTAGCGTGTTGCACTAGAGTTAGCGTGTTGCACTAGAGCTAGCGTGTTGCACTAGAGCTAGCGTGTTGCACTAGAGCTAGCGTGTTGCACTAGAGTTAGCGTGTTGCACTAGAGCTAGCGTGTTGCACTAGAGCTAGCGTGTTGCACTAGAGTTAGCGTGTTGCACTAGAGCTAGCGTGTTGCACTAGAGCTAGCGTGTTGCACTAGAGCTAGCGTGTTGCACTAGAGTTAGCGTGTTGCACTAGAGTTAGCGTGTTGCACTAGAGCTAGCGTGTTGCACTAGAGTTAGCGTGTTGCACTAGAGCTAGCGTGTTGCACTAGTAGGGAACATTGATTGATTGAAGTGTCACTGATTGCCGTTTGTTTCTTTTGAGGGAAGATGTTTTCAGATGTTCTTCAAAACCTGTTCAGTTACTGTTTTTTTCTTCTCTCATCAGATTAGGTCATTCTCAAATGAAGCGTAAAATGTTATGAAAAACACCTAAATAGGGTAATGTTCTTTGAGTCCCAACAGTTCAAATATCAAATAACATGAAAGAATACTTGTAACATACTCTGCTTTCTCAGGTTCACACCTGGCCTTCTCAGTTCCTTCCTTCTCTTCTGACACAGAGCTCTTTGCCTGGAAGAGAAAATGCATTAGACAAACCAGCAAAAGAACATCCAGGAATTTGCCAAGTGCTTTGTTATTTCTCGTACATTTTGTTCCAGGTGTCATTCATGCCAGTGAGGGATTAAATCTCTACAGTCTTGAGCACACAAGCCTCTGCCATTATGACAGAAAGCCAGCGGTGAAGCTAAGGGACTCAGGCGGGGCCCCGACTCCTGGCCAAGTTGAGGCAAAATCAAGTTTTTTAAGTTAATTAAGTGAATTATTGATACCATCACATACAGTACATCTCATATTGGTTCAAAATAACATTAATCTGTTATTTGTTTTTGAGAATTCAGCAGAATTATCTCATATAAGACTTTATAAATATGAGTGTAACAATACATGCATTTGTATTGAATTGTTCAGTGCAACTGTAATAAGGGCTCGATATCGATGTGCTCGATGTGCTTCTCCCTTAGATGATGTGACCCAGAAGATGGAGTTGTGGGAAGGCATAAAGGAATCAGGAAAACAGCAGAGGGTCCCTGACTCTCGCCTGGAACAGAGCGCACGGACTGAGATGTGTGTCGCACCGGTAATGTGTCTCCACTGACTGCTGACAGGAATTTGTTGTTCTTTGTTGTTGTGTTCTCTAGCTAATGCTGCAGGGTCCTTCCAGCCCAATGCCAGGCCTGTTCCGTCTGCAGGCACACAAAGGCCACTGCCCTGCCCAGGCCCACGTCTAAGACTTAAAGACTGACGGTGGCCAAGAAGAGCTCTGGGCGTGAGTGTTGTGAGGACATTTAAAGAAATATACATTTCTTTTATTGAGCGTATATGTCATTTGCCTGTGTGCATTGTCTTTATTTCATGTGTGGGGCCTCAAGCGTTAGGTATCCAGTGGGAAGCGGGAAGAAATAGCTGCTTGCGGGAGAGAATGAGGCTGGCTCGCCTTTTCATGTTGTTCCTTTTTGTGGAATTGCAATGAATCTTTAAACAGTGTGAAGCAATTATTGCATGTCGTTTGTAGAACTGATTCACAGTGTGGACCATTTATTGCATGCTGTTATAGAATTGATTTACAGTGTGAAGTATTGCACATCTGCTTGATATTAACGGTTGCTATTGTAACTATAGTTCTAGGTACATGGGAGGATAGTATTGTGGGGGAAGCTTTCTCTTTTTTTATTCTGCCAAAACAGATTTTCATAATGCCCTACTTTATTGTTGGTAGTGTAGTCTTTTGTCGTGGTTTGTGGCTTTGTTGGGGATCATTTCTGAACATTTCTGCTGTCCTGGAAGTCTAAAAGTTAGAAGGGCAGTTGCCTTTGACTGGTCTGCTGCAACGTCCTTGACATTTATTCCACTATCAATAGAGGGCGACAGAATGGCTATTGCTGAAACGCTAGAACTAGATCACCTAACATCCTTCAGATCTCCTGTTTAGGATTGCTTTGGTTTCCCTGCAAATGAATATGATGGTGGCTGCAACCAGGACAGAACAGTTGCTAAATTTCTCTCAAAATCTCAAACATGACAGTATATTTACGCCGACATCGCAAACAATCAACTGAACTAAGTGAATGCACAAATTATACACATGCAACAGCAACATCTCCCCGCACTTTTTGGACAATCATAAAGACATCAACAGCAATAGAAATGTTTACATCCATGGGTATGAGACCCTACTCCATGGTACATAATGCAGAGTTTAGGTAAATACTTTTGGGTTGAGCCACTTACAGTATTCTCTCTTGCCTACCTTTTAGCCAGACCGTAATATACCTGCCTTGTACAATAAATAAATAAATACAAAATGAACACCCACCAAAATTGACAACGAAGTGTCAAAGCCATATTTTGCAGCTCACGATAGCTAGGACGTCTGAAAACCCAGGGATCTAGTGGAGGGCGAATCCACCTAAACTCACCACCTTTAACCTTTTTTTCATTTGCAGAATAGTGTTTACCCACCTATTTGTTGTGAAATAAATCTAAATCTTATAATTAAAAAACTGAAAATTGAGTTAGAAAATATGAAACAGATAATTCTGGAAAAATACATGACTGAAAAGATATGACCCAAAAGCTTTAACCTGAACCTATGATTTGGTTCCTTGAGTCCTTAAACAGAAAAACAGTGCTGGAAAAAGTCATTGAAAGTCCTTGAATTTGATTTAATAATGTCTGTATGAACCTTGTAATGATGACAATTTTAGAATTTTCACCTAATTACCCTGTTAAACTGACAACGTCCCCTTATCACCAATGTAGGGGGACGACAGACTGAAGAGAAGATACACGAGGGAGGGAGGCCAGAGAGGAGAGACAGAGAGAGATGACAGAAAATGAAATGAGACAAGAAGAGAGGGAAGCAGAGGAGAGGAAAGGAGAGAGAAAGGTTTCAGAGAAGATGGGAAAGCAGGAAGAAAGCTGGAGAAGGATGAAAGGACCGGAGGGAGAGAGAAGCCAGATAATGGTAGTGAAGGACAGACAGTAAGGTACTGAAGTGTAAATGAAACAACAGAGAAGCTGTGAGTTGTTCAGCTCATCTCCAGCATCATTATCAAAGAGAGAAATGTTTGTGCAAAGCTTTTCAAACAAGAAGACAAACCCGTCTCCTACGCTGCCAAAGCACAAAACATTTGTCATTAAACCGCTTTGAAGAAAAAGAAAGAGAAGGGCAGAAAAGAGAAAATAAGATAAAACAAAAAAACAATGTACATCAAACATCACTAAGTGTTTTCCTGCTCACCTGGTTCCTCCTTCTGAGCTCAGGCGATGGAGCGGCAGCTGGAGTCGGGGGAGAAGGGGCCACAGGAGATGGAACCGGGGAGTTGAGGAGTTCAGTCAGACTGGCGTTGGGGTTGTGGGGGCTGATCTTGTACTGCCCTCCCTCCCTCCTCAGGTCCAGCCCAAATATATCTGACAAAAGCTCTGTCTCGTCTGTATTGACGGCCAGGTCAGCCAGGTCCTCCTCTGGGGAGGTGCGGTCAGACAATCTCTTCTCCACCTCCTCGCCCCGCACCTCATCCTGGGTGGGGTCGGGCATGTTGGCCAGCAACTCTGACACCTGGGGTTGGAAAAGACGTGTTAGGTGAGGCTTGCAAAGTTGCCCAAACATAGTTGGGTGGTTAAAGCTGCCACAACTGGCCCTGCCATTAAAGAGGCTGGACAGAATTCTTGTGGATTAGTGTAGTGGGTCTGTCTGGTTCTCATCGAGTGACCTGGGCCCATCCAAAACGACATATTGCTAAAACCCCGACCAGCCTTTACAGGGGAGGTTCACTTCTAGGCTGGTTTTCACACCTACCTGGGGTTTAGTAACACCTCAGACCATGTTTAAGGTTTTCGTAATTTTCCATCAAAATGCTTGTTTTTTAAAATGATATAAAATGCACTCAAAACTATATGTATGCATAGTGTCATTAACTCCGATGTATGTTTTGGCAATGAATTTACAAATAAATGTGTTTTTTTTAATGTCTAATGTTACCTATTTTTTGCAGCGCCAGATCTATTTTTTACTGCCTGGATCTACTTCTTGGATTTCAAAACGAAAGCAACAAAACGGCAGTAAATATGAACCTAATGGAATACCAAGCACACCCCGACACGTCGTCCAAACGAGTCCAGCAGTCTAATGACTTCATTACAACAGAAACCAGAGAAACAAGCATGACTCAGCCAAGCAAGAGAAGACAGATCTTCATGTGGTATTTTTGGAACTTGCTAATACATTTGGCTCTGTATCACATACTGTAACCTGATGTGGGAGGTGTTTGACTTTAGACTGTTGAAGTATCATCAACAGTCTAATTAGAGCATATTTTCAAGGTATTCAGATGTGTTTTACAACAACAGACAGCTTGGCAGCATCTTGAGATAGGACTCATGGCAGGGTGCACAGCTCCCCTCTGTAGCGTTCACTATGGCAACTGAGGTACCTGGAATCATCAGGGCATCAAAGTGGGTGTTAGAGGTGGAAAGGTGGCGGGGG